>WNGS01009746.1:9389-22692 GCA_020271785.1 Procambarus virginalis | reverse complement strand
AAATCCTCTTGCATTACGTAAGTAATGAAGAAATATGGTATATTTACTTACTGTAATGTTGGTGCTGCACGTAGAACATGATAAAACCTATTTCCTCTGAAATAATGTAATTTTATATTGAAATTTGAAGTAAATATGTAGCAGGTGACGCCATAGGAAGTCGACGGTCCAAGCGACAAAATTGTGGAGCGACTTATCCAAGATATATGGTCGCCTGGAGAGGTGTTTGCTGCCATAGCAGCCTCCTGTACACAGTTGACCCAGTCGTCGCACTTCTTGCTCAAATTGTAGCAAATTTAATTATAAGATATTAACAAGTAGAATGGGTATTTGTAATAATATCTTTCATAAATAGCCACAAAACATTAATATTTATTATAAAAAATGTGTCTGGATTTAAAATCAACTCCACAGGATCAATAGTTTGTTACATAGATAATAAAGTTTGTATGCGTTTGTATGCGTTCGCTATAAACTACTCGTGTCCTTTTCGTTCATAGAACACCGAACCCAACACGCTCTCTGATAATTACTTAATAATAGAGAATTCACAAATAAAACTTATATATGTATATGTTATCAGAAAGGCAGAGATAAAAATAGTTTTTGTGAATCCATCACAAAGTTTATATCAATATTAGAGAGGAAAGATATTCATATTTTATACAAGGTTTCTGGCCGACGTTCTCCCTATCGATGGGAACTATGACCTTTCGAAGATCAATGTTAATTTCATTGTAATAAACGAAATTTTCTGTCATAATAAAGATAGAAATATAAGTTGCATGTTAATACTTTAGCATAAATATAACTGAAGTGAAAGTGAAGATATATGCCTTTTATAGTTATGTGATGGCTATCTCAGGGAGTGTGTTTCCTGCAAACAAATGATTCAATTCTGAATTCTTTGCACCATATGGTAGTAACATTAAAGTTCTGTTAGGGCTGCAAAACTGCATTTGCCTCATGAAGGAGTAGCATTGCAAATGAAGGACTACATTTCAAGGAAAATATATCTTAAATGAAACCCAAGATATGGTTAAATATATAGCCAATACCACACCATCGCCGGTGTCCGGACACCGGCGATGGTGTCGCTGAACTTCCAATGCATCAGTGTCCTGCGAGGCGGGCAATACAGGCTTCACAATTCAGATAAAATTTGTAATTCGGAGAGATGCGTTGATAAACGCAAAATGTTTTATATTTTAAATACAGATATAAACTTTGTTTTCAGACGTTTATTGCAACAATATCTCAAGTATAAGAACCAAGATATATTTTGGATTTAACAATTTCCTATAAAGTTGCAATGCTACCTTAATTGTATATGATCATCATCATATACAGAAAGAAATTAACTTATAAAATGTCGAGGTAAAGATAGACGTATGTTAATTATGACACAGGATCGCTCTTAAGAACTGCTAGGGCTGCAGTAAATAAAGGCAGTATTGAACGGAATCTTGAATTATCAAATAGGTCCCTTAAAAATGTCATTAGACGAGAACTCCAGGATGAATTTGAAGAAAGTAGAACTGTGCAAACTGGAATTAGCAGGTCCATTGTACATCACAATGAAATGTGTGAAGTAAAACATGTGTATGGTGCAAGTAACAAAGTCAGTAGACTAACAGATGTTGTCACAGCTCGTATAAGACTTGGCTACAAGTATCTCTGGCAGTTCGGCTTGTATAGGGATCTAGATGAAGTAAAGTGTGTGGACAAAGACAGGGACACACACTCGAACACTATATCTTGGATTGTAGTAAAATTGAGCCATTTAGAGATAAATCTAAGCTCACTCTGTATGATATGGCAACCGATCTTATTACCATGGATAAATTATCTGAAATCCTTGCACTGTATCCACATTTCGCTTCCAGTAGATAAACGACATATGAGATTCAGAAACAAGTAGTGTACTGTGAGGACTAATAATAAACAGAAGCTCCCCTATGACTCTGTAATATCCCCATTGGTCAAACTATTATGTATTAGCGATAAGACCTACCATTAATGTATGATGGCTTACTGTTAATATGTAGCTCTTGAAATAGCACTTACTCTGTAACTAGCTGACATTGTAACTATAAGGTGTAAATGATAGATGTAATTGTTAATGTAATAATCTAAGATGAGGTCTGATAAAGACCTTTTGTGCCCTCTGTAATGCTTTTGCGCTACCGCTCACAGGATGAGTATGGGGTGCACAATAAACTAGCCGCCTTCGGCGGCAACAATCAACAAACTTAATTATAAACCATAATATTATAACTATAACAATTCATTGTGTTGGGGACAGGAAGCCACAGTATATTCATACACGATAGGCTTTTATCAAGGTCATCCTTAAGGTCGAATTACTGACCCCGCCTAGGATGCAACCCCACAACAAGCTGACTAACTCCTGAGTACCTACTTACTGCTTGGTGAACAGTCGCATTACGTGAGAGGAAATGTACCCAACCATTTCTGTCCCGCCCAGGATTCGAACACGGAATCTCGATTGTGTGTCGAGAACGAACACGACTGTAATACTGGGACACTTAAATATATGATGATATGTTTTATATCATCGGAAACATAAAATATATTTGCAAATATTGGTCATTAAAGTATTTTGGAAACAGAGGTGTATTTTAGTTACCTTAATATAGAGCACGAATATCCTGTGACTCATCCTGTGAATGGTAGTTTATTGTGCATCCCATACTCATCCTGTGAGTCCTGTTTACGTGCACCCTATACTCATCCTCTGTGCGGTAATTTATTGTGCAACCCATACCCATCCTGTGACCTGTAATTTATTGTGCAACCCATACTAATCCTGTGACCTGTAGTTTATTGTGCACCCTCATACTCATCCTGTGAGTCATATAGGACATTGTGCAACCCTTTCTCATCGCATGAATCTTTGTTTACTTTGCTCTCCATACTAATCCTCTGCGCGAGTTTCTTGTGCAACCCATACCCATCATGTGAGTGGTAGTTCATTGTGTACACTATACTCATCCTGTGAGCATAGGGTACACAATGAGTTCATTTGTACTCCATACTCATCATCAAGAAGTGTATTTTACCAGCATTGTAATATAAATTAAGAATAAAGGCTTAACTGGATTACGGACTCATAATCAAAATAAGAGCCATCACTAATTATCATGACAAACGGCCTAGGCTCCACTTCCGCCTTCGACAAGCTGCCGCCGGAGGTGGGTAGTTTATTGTGCACCCCCGCACCCCCAGCCCTGGGGAGCGGGCATTGGAATGTGGACATGTGAACCATTAACCCCCCCTCACTCCTCCTGTTAACAATAATACAAATAATAATACAAACTAAAAAACTAATAATATTAATAAAAATAATAAAAAAAACTTACTGTAATACCCTTGTGCTTGAATGAAGGTGAAGGAAAGACTCAATAAATGTGTAAGCGTATTATAAACAAAATTTTTCGATCTAACCTTCATTCTTTCTCAATGTGCTGTATACCATGAAATGATTATACATTGTTCTGTTGTGAACATTGTATACAGGGCCTCAGGATATACATCCCCACAACAATTAACTAGCTCCCAGGTACCTAATTACTGCTAGGTGAACAGCAGGTCATCTAGCAGTGAACACCACCTGCCAGCTCACCTAGTAATGAACACCACCTGCACATCGCACCGCACCACTTGCCAGCAGGTGCAGAAGTACGATGGAGAGAGCAAAGTATACAATATTTCAAGTATAAGAATAGAGATATATTTAGGATTTAACGTTTTCTTATAAAGTTTCAATAATACCTTTATTTCATGGTGCTACATAGCCTTCCCGGCTTGGTGCCTTCTTTGATAATTACTTACTTACATTTATTGAACTTTATCATCATCATTTACAAAAAGAAATTAACATAAAAAGTAGTCATTTTAATACACAACAGGCATAACTGTGACGTGCTTATCTCTGAAGCTAGACACAGATATAATGAAATAATCAATGATGGAGTCAGAGTTTGTCTCCTGTGGATTCCTTCCCATATTGGTCTTCGAATGCATGATAGAACTGATGAGTTGGCCAAGACTTTTGCTCATAAAGAGGGAATTGATTACCAACTTGGACTGCCTTTGAGCAGCCTGAGGGCAGTAATATTCCGGGAACATCAACTAAATTTCGGAGACTTAAGGCAAAGTGAAATTCACACCAGTTACTCCATCTATCATCATTCTGTTATGCAAGAAGTACCGCACGTCTGTGAGTCGTCCAATAAGATTAGCAGACTTCTAGATGTTACCACTGCTAGGCTTAGGCTCGGCTACAAGTACCTCTGGGAATTTGTAACATCTGCTGATGTAGATTTGACTAAATGTAAACTCTGTCAGCAGAACTAATCACATACTTTGCGTCATTCTATAACGAAATGTGAAAAAATCACGGAATTTAGAGATAACACCATCACTGGTTTCCAAGAAATGTGTAAGTACTTCATTCATAATGATGTGCTGCCCGAAATCTTAGCGAAGTATCCAAAATTTGCTTACTGTAGGTAATGCATGCACATGACTGTAAAGTTGCCGCCCAGTTGGGTGGGTGTGGAGCACATGACTGTAAAGCTGCCGCCCAGTTGGGTGGGTGTGGAGCAAGACTAGTAACTGTGCGACTCACCATAGATGTAAAGTGCCTTGTATAGTGATTGTTGTGAGCCTCTTGTTGATCACTTGTGACACAAAAGATTATTGATGTGTGTATTTGTGTGGGTGATTAAATATGTATGTGTATGTATATATGTATACGTATGTATATGTACATGTATGCATAAGTATGTGTACATGTATATATAACGTTAATAATTTTGTAACTAGCGTCAAAAGATTGTTATTTGCTTAGCTAAACGAACTAGAGAGGTCAGTTCCTGAACCGATTAAGTGCCTCTGTAATCCTTAATTTACACCACCGCCCACGGAATGGGTATGGGGTGCATACTAAAGAAAGAAATTGAAAAACAGAAGTAGATATGTATGTAAATTATGATGCCGGATAGGATCACTATTAAGAACTTAATTATAAACCACAATATGTTCTATATTATCAAAAATTCGGAAACATGCCATATATTTTCAAATATTTGTAATTAAAGTACTTATTTAGGAAATATGCATTTTAGTTACCCTAGTTAGCTCTGAGAACACACCTTCTTGCAGCAAGAATTTCTTTCTACCAATCTGAGAGATGCTAATGAGACCAGTCTCGACCCACTGGACAGGTCATGAACAACAATCAACTATAGCACCATCTATGTCAGAAGATATTCAAAATGTTCTTGATATCATTCAAATTGTCAATACGAGAGCAGAATACATAAGTTGAGTGATGTCAAAGGAATCATATTGACTGACCGAGCCCCATTGTAAATATTTGTGGCTTCCTGACCATAAAGTTACCGCCGCGGTCGAGGGTAAGAGACCGGATGTATTTATTATGCTTCGTCTTGAGGCAAAACCCAATACCTTAAGCCATATTGATGCTCTGTCCACAGATCATTCTCTCTCTCTCAAATCACATACACTGATGTTTTCCTACACCGCCCCACGGGTGCAGCTGCAAGTGCAGTTGCCTCTACCCATCAGACAGAACTATTTGCCTTGCTTCTTACACTAAAATGTGTTCAAGTCTCCAAACTTGATGCATTAATTGTAAGTGATTTTCTATCATCCTTTAATTACGCTTAACTCTCTAAGACACAATTGTAACATGACCGGGTCTGAAGCTAGACAGAGAAAACACAACATTATTAGTGATGGTCACAGAATCCATTTCATGTGAATTCCATCCTCGTTGGCCTGCGAAACTTAAGGAATGGTCCAGAAAATATCTACGAAAGTTTAACTCAAGTTTGAAGATACTTCAGCTGATACTTAGATACTTCCAGTAAGTGTAAAGATAAGTGTTGACGATACTACCTTCATCTATTCAGACCCCAACCCAAACACACTAAATAATAATGTAAATAACAAAGTTACAAAGTCCACTCATGGATGTAAACCAACAAACTCCCACTAAACATAAAACAGACAGACTACATTTTATTTGAAAGTAAATCCTCAAACCAAATTAAATTTAAGATAGACAATGTTAACATTAGCAATAAAAATTATGGAAAGTTCCTTGAGCTATACATAGACAAGAAACTGAACTTCAGCATCCACATACAACACATATGTGGGTGCTGAGAGAGAGAGAGAGAGAGAGAGAGAGAGAGAGAGAGAGAGAGAGAGAGAGAGAGAGAGAGAGAGAGAGAGAGAGAGAGAGAGAGAGAGAGAGAGAGAGAGAGAGAGAGAGAGAGAGAGAGAGAGAGAGAGAGAGAGAATGAGCGAGAATGTAAAAATATACACTGAGGACAGGCAGCTTGTGCATGTCTATTCGTTAGGCGTATATCGAGGTCCACCTCCAAGGTCGATCTACTGACCTTCTCCACATTCACCTGGGCACTAGGAGTCTCGAACCACCAACCCCAGGAGCAGGAGACAGTAACTCTATTAACTGCTTTACCTGCAGCATAAAGAAGGATTACAGAAACAAGAAATCGCAGTGGTTAACTGCTTCTGGAATCCTTCCTCGAATGTAGATGTTACTGGTTCTTTGAGTAAGTGAACAATAAAGAACTAATGATACAAATTAAATGTGTGGTATAAAATATGTGTATGTGACGTATATTCATATAAGCACAAACGTTGCGGTGTTCAGAGTGGGGACAGTTTCCACAGACCCTTGCCCACAGTTCCTAAAAACCAATTTAGCAATCATGTGTCCATTTTGAACAAATCATTTACAAATTTTTGAACGTTTGTTAAAGAATTGTCTCTGAACATAGTGACGGAGGGTGTGCAAATAATTTTGTTGACAGTTTACATTTGGTCAGGTTTACATTAAGGTTCCTGCAAATGTTGAATTTTCGGAGGACAAGACGGCTGCAGAAATCTTTACAATTTGTGGAGGAATAACGATCAACAGCCGTATGCCAGTTAGTGTTAAAGGTGATGACAATTGTATATTCAGTGCTATCTCACTTGCTGTGTGTGGGGACGAAACGAGATCAGGAGAAATTAGAGCAAGAACAACTACTGAGATAATAGACCAATGGGACTGGAAATATAGCACAGCATGATAACACGGATTTAAACCTAGTTTCTCCCGATTTCAAAGAAGTTTGTCTCCATTCTGCCTTGCCTGGAAAAGATTCATCAGTTATGACAATGTATGCAGCAAGTTCTGTTGTAAACAGAGAAATAATATCAGTATATCCGTCTGTCAACGGCTTCCTTGACAGCTGTATACCTATTCTCAATACAAAATTTATGCCTCGGTGTGAAGTGAAGCAGGCTCCCATTTATATTATGTTGAGCGGCAATCTCAAGTAAGGAGATAAAACATGGACACAACCATTTTGTTCCATTAATGTCCTTGCCTCTACTGGGTCACATATCTATAGACAGTACCCAAAGCACTATGACATCCACATCTCTGAGTTTGTGTCGATCACTATTAATTATCTGTACCACCCATGTACACATCAACTCCAATCGGAAAGGATTTTACTCATTTTGTGTCCAAAATACAATATGACTTTAAGGAGACACACTATTTTAAAGAAGCTTTTTAAATAATCAATTATCAAAGAAGACACCAAGCCGGGAAGGCTATGTAGCACCATCAAATAAAGGTATTGTTGAAACTTTATAGGAAAACGTTAAATCCTAAATATATCTCTATTCTTATACTTGAAATATTGTATACTTTGCTCTCTCCATCGTACTTCTGCACCTGCTGGCAAGTGGTGCGGTGCGATGTGCAGGTGGTGTTCATTACTAGGTGAGCTGGCAGGTGGTGTTCACTGCTAGATAACCTGCTGTTCACCTAGCAGAAATTAGGTACCTGGGAGCTAGTTAATTGTTGTGGGGATGTATATCCTGAGGCCCTGTATACAATGTTCACAACAGAACAATGTATAATCATTTCATGATATACAGCACATTGAGAAAGAATGAAGGTTAGATCGAAAAATTTTGTTTATAATACGCTTACTCATTTATTGGGTCTTTCCTTCATCTTCATTCAAGCACAAGGGTATTACAGTAATATTTTATTTTTTTATGCACAATATTTTTATTAATCTTATTATTTTTTTATTTTTTTATTATTATTAGTATTATTGTTAACAAGATGAGTGAGGGGGGGGTTAGTTAGTTTAGTTCATTTATTATGCACCCCATACCCATCTTGTGGGCGGTAGTGGAAAGGGTTACAGAGGCACATAATGGGCTCAGGGACTGAACCCCACAATTCATTTAGCTAAGCAAGTTACAATCTTGATGAGCTAGTTACAAAATTCAATGTAAGTCGTCACATCAACAATGGGTTCGAGATCGACCTCAAGTACAGGTTCTAAATTAAGCAACTGACATATGTGGAGAGCTAGTGTCACAATTTATATGTTTGTCCTGCACACCGCCCCCCATCCAGTGGGCAGCGGTGGATAGGTTACAATCACTCAGTTACTACCTACAGTTAGCAAACTGGGGCTATTTGGCTAAAATTTCTGGTAGCAGATAATTTTGAATGAAATATTTACACATCGCTGGAATATTGGTTATAGAATTGTCTCTAAATTCACGTATCTTTTCGCACTCCATCACATAGTGACGGAGGGTGTGCGAATAATTTTGTTGACACAGTTTACACTTGCAGGCGATGAGTCACAATAACGTGGCTAAAGTATGTTGACCAGACCACACACTAGAAGGTGAAGAGACGACGACGTTTCGGTCCGTCCTGGACCATTCTCAAGTCGATTGTGATGAGAAAGATTGATTGATTGATTGATGAAGATTAAGCCAATCAAAAGGTGGCACGGGCGTGAATAGCCCGTAGGTGGTGGCCCTTTTGAGCCATTACCAGTATCAAGAGCTGATACTGGAGATCTGTGGAGGTGCGACTGCACCCTGCGTGACGGGAGATGTCTCCCGTGGTGATGAGGGAGTAGAGACAGGCAATAAATAGGCAAGAGAGAGCTGAGGAGCAAAGTAAGGTGTAGTAGAGGGGATAGTAATAATAATAAGAGCTGCAGAAGGCCTATTGGCCCATACGAGGCAGCTCCTATTAAAACCACAGAAAGAGAAGGAGATAGGAATAAGAAGAGGATAGCAAGGGAGCGTAGGAGAAGAGAAAAAGAAAAGGAAAGAGAAAGAAAGAAAATAGAAGGGGTAGGCTTATGTTAGGTCACGTTTGTTAGAAAGATTAGAGTATTTGAGTATATACTGTGAAAGGGAAGAGTCCACAGCAACAAAGCCAGGACTCAAGTTCATGTTGGGTACATTGTGTATCAGCCGATTCCACAAGTCTCAAGACTGTTGTACTCAACTATCCCCTCTACTACACCTTACTTTGTTCCTCAGCTCTCTCTTGCCTATTTATTGCCTGTCTCTACTTTCTCATCACAATCGACTTGAGAATGGTCCAGGACGGACCGAAACGTCGTCGTCTCTTCACCTTCTAGTGTGTGGTCTGGTCAACACAGTTTACATTTGGTTAGGTCTACATCAGCAGATAATGAGAATTCCCAGAGATACTTGTAACCGAGTCTAAGCCGAGCAGTAGTAACATCTAGAAGGGGGGGGGGGTAATGGTTCACATGTCCACATTCCAATGCCCGCTCCCCTGCAGGGCTGGGGGTGCGGGGGTGTACAATAAACTACCCACCTCCGGCGGCAGCTTGTCGAAGGCGGAAGTGGAGCCTAGGCCGTTTGTCATGATAATTAGTGATGGCTCTTATTTTGATTATGAGTCCGTAATCCAGTTAAGCCTTTATTCTTAATTTATATTACAATGCTGGTAAAATACGCTTCTTGATGATGAGTATAAAGTACAAATGAACTTATGGTGTACCCTATACTCACAGGATGAGTATAGGGTACACAATGAACTTCCACTCACATGTTGTACTCACCTAGTTGTGTTTGCGGGGGTTGAGCTCTGGCTCTTAGGTCCCGTCTCTCAACTGTCAATCAACTGGTGTACAGATTCCTGAGCCAATGGGCTCTATCATATCTACATTTGAAACTGTGTATGAAGTCAGCCTCCACCACAACACTACTTAATGCATTTCATTTGTTAACTACCCTGACACTGAAAAAAATCTTTCTAACGTCTCTGTGGCTCATCTGGGTACTAAGTTTCCACCTGTGTCTCCTTGTTCGAGTTCCACCCGTGCTAAAGAGTTTGTCTTTGTCCACCCTGTCAATTACCCTGAGAATTTTGTAGGTGTTTATCATGTCTCCCCTTACTCTTCTGTTTTCCATTGGTCTTACATAAGTGGTGTACAGGGTCCTGAACGATTCCTTACACAAGTTTCTAAAGGCAGTTCTTATATTGGCCAGTCTAGCATATGCCGCTGATGATATCCTTTTGATGCGGGCCTCTGGGGACAGGTTCGCTGTGATATCGACCTCCAGATCTTTCTCTCTATTTAACTCTTGCAGGATTTCACCTCCCAGATGGTACCTAGTGTTCAGCCTTCTGCTCCCTTCGCCTAATTTCATTACTTTACACTTTCCTGAGTTGAACTTTAGCAGCCATTTTCTAGACCATTCCTCCAGTTTGTCCTGTAGTCTCTGTCTATCTTTATCTGTTTTGATTCTTCTCATAATTTTTGCATCATCAGCAAACATTGAGAGGAATGAGTCTATACCCTCTGGAAGGTCGTTTACATATACTAGAAACAGGATGGGTCCGAGTACAGAGCCCTGTGGAACCCCGCTGGTGACATCTCGCTACTCTGATGCCTTCCCCTTCAACGTTACTCGCTGTTTCCTATTACTTAGATACTATCCCTTATCCACTGGAGCACCTTACCTTTTACTCCTGCCTGTTGCTCCAACTTTTGTAACAGCCTTTTGTGAGGTACTGTGTCAAAGGCTTTCTGACAGTCCAAGAAAATGCAGTCTGCCCACCCTTTTCTTCCCTGCCTATTTTGTGTTGCATAGAAAACAGAATTCTATTAGGCCTGTGAGGCACGATTTACTATCTCTGAACCCATGCTGGTGGAGAGTTACAAAGCTGTTTCCCTCCACATGCTCTACGAGCCTTTTCCTCGCAATCTTCTCCATCACCTTCCATGGTATACAAGTTAGGAAAACTGGCCTGTAGTTCAGTGCCTCTTGCCTGTCACCCTTTTTGTAAATTGGGACTACATTAGCTGTCTTCCAGCTTTCCGGAAGGTCTCCCGTTTCCAGTGACATGATGGGTATGAGTTGCACATGAAACTATCGCACAGAGGATGAGTATGGAGAGCAAAGTAAACAAAGATTCACACGATGAGAAAGGGTTGCACAATGTCCTATGACTCACAGGATGAGTATGAGGTGCACAATAAACTACAGGTCACAGGATAAGTATGGGCTGCACAATAATTTACAGGTCACAGGATGGGTATGGGGTGCACAAACAACTGGTAACAGGATGAGTATGGGTTGCACAATAAATTACAGGTCACAGGATGAGTATGGGTTGCACAATAAATTACAGGTCACAGGATGAGTATGGGTTGCACAAACTACTGGCAACAGGATGAGTATGGGTTCACGTAATGCGACTGTTCACCAAGCAGTAAGTAGGTACTCAGGAATTAGTCAGCTTGTTGTGGGGGTTGCATCCTGAAGCGGGGTCAGTAATTCGACCTTAGGGATGACCTTGATAAAAGTCTATCGTATATGAATATACTGTGGCTTCCTGTCCCCAACACAATGAATTGTTATAGTTATAATATTATGATTTATAATTAAGTTCTTAAGAGCGATCCTGTGTCATAATTAACATACGTCTATCTTTACCTCAACATTTTATAAGTTAATTTCTGTCTGTATATGATGATGATCATATACAATTAAGGTAACACTGCAACTTTATAGGAAGTTGTTAAATCCAAAATATATCATGGTTCTTATACTTGAGATATTGTTGCAATAAACGTTTGAAAACAAAGTTTATATCTGTATTTAAAATATAAAACATTTTGCGTTTATCAACGCATCTCTCCGAATTACAATTTTTTTCTGAATTGTGAAGCCTGTATTGCCCGCCTGGCAGGACACTGATGCATTGGAAGTTTTCATGTGTCCGGACACCGGCGATGGTGTGGTATTGGCTATATATTTAACCATATCTTGGGTTTCATTTAAGATATATTTTCCTTGAAATGTAGTCACATTATCGTCTACATTTGTGTTTATGCTGACATATAGACCTTTAATGTTACTTTGCATATATGCAAATGAATTACACAATTGATTCACTTGTTTGCAGGCCTTCACACTCCCTTAGATAGCCATCTCGTAAGTATAAAAGGCATATATCTTCACTTTCACTTCAGTTATATTTATGCTAAAGTATTAACTTACAGCTTATATTTCTGTCTTTGTTATGACAGAAAACTTCATTTATTACAGTATCTAGATTAAATTAACATTGATTTTTGAAAGATCATAGTTCCCATCGATAGGGAGAGCGTCGGCCAAGAAACCTTGTTTAAAATATGAATATCTTTCCTGTCTAATAAGATATAATCTCTGTGATGGATTCACAAGAATTATTTGATCTCTGCCTTTCTGATAACTTATAAAAATATAAGTTTTATTTGTGAATCTCTATTAATTAAATAATATATCAGAGAGCGTGTTGGGTTCGGTGTTCTGTGAACGAAAACGACATGGGTAGTTTAAGTAGCGAACGCATACAAACGAATAACGATAGTATCTATGTAACAAAATCATTGTCCTGTGGAGTTGATTTAACTTTCAGACACAATTTTTAAAAATAAATATTAAACGTTTTGTGGCTGTTTATGAAAGATATTATTACAAATACCCATTCTACTTGTTATTATCATTAATTAAATTTGCGACAATTTGAGCAAAGAAGTGCGACGACTGGGTCACTGTGTACAGGAGGCTGCTATGGCAGCAAACACTCTACAGGCGACCATATATCTTGGATAAGTCGCTCCACAATTTTGTCGCTTGGACCGTCGACTTCCTACGGCGTCACCTGCTACATATTTACTTCGAATTTCGATATGAAATTACATTATTTCAGAGTGAAAATAGGTTTGATCATGTTCTACGTGCAGCACCAACATTACAGTAAGTAAATATACCTTATATCTTCATTACTTACGTAATGCTAGGAGGATTTGGGTACATTTGGGTAGATTTGGGTAGATTTGGGTAATTCTACGGACCGCTGGTGAATGTCTATTACATC
>WNGS01009743.1:14886-36276 GCA_020271785.1 Procambarus virginalis | reverse complement strand
CATTCATAATGTTCCATGGAACTGTGAACATGTCAGTAATGTGTCGACAATAAATGCTATTGTCACAATATCACTTGTTAAAAATTCACTAAAATTACAATATGTACAGTTTCATACACTATTTACATAGTAATACTGTATTACACACTCAGTACTTCAGAAGTGAGTAATAATCAATGAAGTAGTCCATGGTGCACAGCGCGGCTTCGCTCTCGTTGCACCAGGTACAGATAAATTTTCGCTTCCTGTTTCTTCATTCTGTGTGCGTGCAAATAACGCACTCACGTACACCCTTGGCTTTAGTACTTGGAGGTTGTATGTAGCCAAGCTTGTAAAGCATAAGGTAGTATTGAAAAGATTATAGGAAAAGCTCAATTTGTAAGGTAGTCTTGAAAAGATCGCTTTGTATGGTCCCATGCAGGAAGAGATTCAGCTTGCCTCAAAGAGTGTCCGTCAGTCAAAAAGAGATTCAGCTAGCCTCAAAGAATGTCCGTCAGTCAGGAAGAGATTCAGGTATTCTTGAAAATATCTATGGAAAACACCACAATGGAAGCCGCTAACACTGTACATCTATGCTACATGTATCAGATGCATCATCACTGAATGCAGAAAACTAATCATCTATGTGTCATCTAAATAAATTGGAGATAGCATAGGATTGCAAGGGTGATGCTCAGAGCTACAACTGGATATGCTCGCTGTATCGTCCTCATAGGGGCTGTATCACTTGCATCCGACACTTTGTGTTAGGTTCTTATTGGGCCTAGCTTCACCAATATTATAACCCTTATGTTCTTCAAATACAGTTAAGTGGTTAAGGACCTGCCCTAAACGCTGCGTGTACTAGTGGCTTTGCAAAAATGTAAATACCATGCTGTGTATCCTCACAAACCTAATGTACCTTTTTGTATATAAATAAATATAGGCATAATTATAGGTTTAAGTATTCAATGGGAAAAGTTTTTGAAGGTTTTACCCTTATCCTTACCTAAGATCATTAGTGTAGCATATTTTTCTTTATGTCTCACCCAGATTTAATTTCAAAATAAAAACCAAACAAAATAAATTAAAAAGGGATATGTATAACTAAGGTACACCCCCTAGCTATACTTATTACTAGGTGAACAGAGGCATTTGGTGATAGTAAATGCTCCCACCATCACCTTCTCTCATATTTCACCTTCTCTTATATTGAGAAGGATCATCACCTTTTCTCATATTTCATGTTCACCAGTGTTTATGTACTTAATAACTACTGGTATAATATCTTGCTATTATAAACTAATTCTGTTATCATAAAAGACATATTTACTACAAGTTTCAAGCAGAGAATGCATATATAGTTAATACGAAGGACTCCTCTTGACGAAACTCTTCTGCTAAAATGTTTTGTTTATTATAAAATCTATCCTCCGTGTTGTGTAATAGAGAAAAATTGAGTTATATCCAGTTTACGTAAAGCTACGAGTGGTCGACAGCAACCTTAGCACGACGGATCATACTTGCGAAGATTTTCCTTCTTAAATGCATACCTGAATACCGAAGTAGCTGCTACAAAGGTGCTAAGAAGAAAAACATTTATAAATACGTACATAACTGCTTCGTGAATCTGGCCCCAGATCACTAGAATCGCTACTGCAGTACACATATATCACTTAAATCTAGTGTTTCTAAGGGATGTTTGGCCTTTGTCACCCACAGGCACATAACAAAAAAAAATTCTTCTTAACCTGTTAATTTGGGTTCCTTCATCACAGGAAAAATAATACAAAAATTGTAAGTGGTATATTTTGGCCGCAATAGGTCGGGTAAGTCTGGCAAAAAAGAGGTACTGACTCGGCAAGTGTTGGGGAAATTCTGCTTCGCCGAAGCTGTCAGGAGGGGGATGGCCACAAAGATATAATTACCTAATTATTTCAATGTCTCTGACTGATTTTTATCTTAGTTTTTTGCAATAATATTATTCAATAGTGTGTAGTGTGATATACTGTATTTATATAATAAAATGTGTGAATCATCGCTGTACTCAAAATTATGGTGTGCATATTATTGATTCAATTATTATGTTCATAAAACAGTGAACAAATACTTACCTCAAAAACTCCTCCCTCGCCAAATTCCTCCTCCCACCAAACTGTTTTTGCTTTTATTCGCTATATACAGATGTTATATATAAGCATCCACATGTTCTGTTCACCATAACTGTTCATCTAAGCTGGTATAGTGCACAAAGACCATAGTGGCCACCCTTACACAGCATGACAAATCAGGAAGATGTCTCCACCTCCCTCACCAAAATGGCTTCTCTCAACACTTATTTTGCTCTCATTACATTGTATATACACATTATATATAAGTATCTACATTTTTGTTCACCATAACGATCCACTAAGTGATATGCTCAGTCAAAAGGCAGCATGGAGTGGTCTCCACTCCACACTAACTCCACAAGTTAGTGCAAAACACAGTTGATCGAAGTAAGTCCCTGATCATTTTTGGCTGCAAAGAAAAGGAGATAACATCTAGGTCAGAAAGAGCTGTAGAAGAAGCAAAAGTAGTAGATAAAATTGTTGGCCTCGTGGAAGGTCTTACAACCATAGAGAATGTGAGCGACTACAGGAGAATAGGCCGATATGTAAAAGGGAAAGATCGACCCTTGAGGATCACCCTAAATGGTGCCAAACAGATGGAAGAAGTACTAAGGAATGCTAAAAAATTACGTAATGATGAGGATGGGAAAGTGTGGTCGTTAAGACGAGATCTTTCAAAAGAAGATAGAGAGAAGCTGAAACTGAACCTCGCCGAGGCAAAACGTTTAAATGAGAGCAGGAATGAAGAAGATATCAATTCTTTTTTCTACAAAGTGATAGGAGTAGGCAGACCAGTGAAGTGGTACATAAAGGCAAACCAACAAAATCATTAGAGAAAGGGGGAGTGAAAAATAAGAAGAGGGGGAACAAGTTCCTGAAGATTGCATACACCAACATAGATGGAGTAAGGTCAAAGATACTGGAGTTAAGTGATATAATACAGCTGCAGACACCAGACATTGTTGCACTCACGGAGACAAAACTTGAAGATGTTATTTTAAATGAGGTCTCATTCCCAAGGGGCTACTCAATTTGGAGACGGGACAGAAAAATCAGGAAAGGCGGTGGCGTTGCTGTGCTGGTGAAAGAACACGTAAAGGTGAACGAAATAATGACTGACAATCCACAAGAAGTTGATATAATAGCACTAGAGATCTGCTATGAGGATGATAACTAATGATCATAAATGCATATAGTCCACCGCTAAGCAGCACATGGTCAAAAAAGGAGCTAGATAGTAAACGAGAAGGTCTTATAACAATAATGAGAGAGATCATAGCAAGAGCGGATAACGATAGTTCACGGCTGTTGATAGTCGGCGCCTTCAACTTGAAATCCATAGACTGGGAGGCATATGAAGCTAAAACAGAAGATTTCTGGACCTGTAAATTTGTAGACCTCATCCTGGAAACATTCTTGTATCAACATGTTAAACAAGCTACGAGGATGAGGGAGGGGACGTTCCCTCCATGCTAGATTTGATATTTACCAGGAAGGAGGAAGAAATATTTGACATTCAGTACCTTCCCCTTGGGTAAAAGTGACCATGTCTTTTGGGAATAAAGTATGCAATGCGATATAATCTGGAAGAAAATATGACAGTCGATGCAATTGAAAAACCTGATTTTAGGAGAGGACATTATGGCAACCTTAAAAATTTTTAGTGAGTATAATTGGACAGACTTGTTGCTAGGCAAGGAAGTGAATGAGATGTATGTCAAGTTTTGTGAAATATATGATAAAGGAACAAAACAATTTATACCAAAACTGAGAAGCAGAACTAGGAAACAGGATTGGTTCAACAGAAAGTGCGAGAGGGCCAGAGACCAAAAGTCACAAAAATGGAATCAATACAGGAAGAGGCCAAACCCCCAAACATACCAGCGATACAAAGACGCGAGAAACAACTACACGGCAGTGAGGAGAGAGGCAGAAAGAAATTTTGAAAAAGGGATTGCAGACAAATGTAATACAGAACCAGGTCTATTCTATAAATTCATAAACAACAAATTGCAGGTAAAGGATAATATTCAGAGGTTGAAAATGGGAAATAGATTCACGGAAAATGAAAAGGAAATGTGTGAAACATTAAACGAAAAGTTCCAAAGTGTGTTTGTACAAAATAAAATCTTCAGGGAACCAGATACAATAAGAATTCCAGAGAACAACATAGAGCACATAGAGGTGTCTAGAGACGAAGTGGAAAAAATCCTCAAGGAGCTGTGGGAAAAACCTGCTGTGATTGATATAAGAGGAGACTACCAGAGACTTGTACTGAACTAAATTAAAAAATTACTGTATGCAAATTAATTAAACTAAAATCTCTAGCTAGGGTCGTAAATCCTAGCTCCTCTTTTCCTAATGACAGATAATGGGCTGTAAGGGGCAGGTGGGGTGAGTGAATTAGTTGATAGGTTGATTGCAGTTCCACATCCACCTGCCAACAGGTATCTCACATCAGCTTGTATTTTATACAAGGATAAGATTTTATAAATTCAGTTATATAACTGAACACTGGCTCTGTTTAAATCAGAGATTTAAACATACACAGTCTAGCCTAGCACCTTAGCAATTAACAGCCAATACACTTATACTTTAAACAACTTAAATTGTAAATTGTAAAGTATGATAAATGACCTAAATATGGTCTAAGTACTGTTACTGAGTACTAAAATTATATTCAATTAAATGAACTTATATGATTACTTAAAAAATAACTAAGCAAGCAATTGTTAACTTAATTTATATATTCAAGTACATGTATAGGCAATGTATATGATCAATGTATATGATTAAATACAGTCAGCTTGTTGAATCTCTTCCTACACTCTGGACACTCATGAGGTTGTTTACTTATTGCGACAATCTTTTCTGACACTGGACACTCATGAGGTTCAGAGCTTGGATAAGATTCTGCTGTACCACAATATTAATAATAAACTCACAGAAATATGAGGCGTTGCCTCGCCTTTTTACCGACTATCAGTCTTATAGAATATTAATGTTATACTAGCTTTAATTGGCCAACTAATACGCTACAGTAATAACATTCAATAAACTTAGCTGAAGCCGGGTGCCTGTCTGACAAAGTGTGCCAGACTGAAGAACTCTCTTGGCGAGTTTAGGCACGATATTTTAGATTACAGCGTTGCTGTTTGATCTAGTAGCGTTGCTACGGGATTGGACTGCGTTGCAGAAGATAACAATGAAGATTAGGGATGAGATTAGGGATGAAGGTGGAGATCGCGTCACTAAATGCTCCACTTCACTCTTATTTTACATAAATGTTCTAGGATTTTCCTTGTTGATATATTGTCCAGGTACTCCCCCAGTTCTAGAGAGTGTTCACTGGTGATAATGATATTAGATAAGGTGTCCTCAGCCAAAAATGTTCGCTAAGGGACCGTCACGTGTACACTGTTGTGTAAACATACGCGTTCTCCCCCGGGCTGTGGTGGGCGCTTCTTGTTCCCAAGATGCCCCTCCCACTCTCCCTTGAGAGGTTGCTTCAATGAATATCGATTGATTATTTTTACAGTCTAGACTTATGATTGAGATAAGATGTGATTATAATAAAATATGATATAGGATTTAAAGATTATAAGTAGTACTTGATAATACCACTGACTCTTAATAAGGATTCGATTTTATCTCTACCGGATACTACGTCAGTGTTCCAATAAATTTTTAATTAACAAATCCTTCTAGAAGCTTCTGGATCCTTGAAAGAACATGCACTAAGTCACGTAGGCATCTATAGGGCCCTATGGCGTACGTGATCATAGTGGCATCATCTAGGATCAAGCTATGTTGTGAATCTATTGTGATTCTGATATGATTCTGATTTGATATAGATATGATATAGATATGATTTAATATGATATTGATATGATATAGAAATAATACATTTCTTAGATGATTATTAGATATGGTGGGTAAAATTTCCACAGGAGCTATATAAGAACAAAGCAGTTGGTCCAGATGGAGTTTCGCCATGGGTTCTGAGAGAATGTGCACCTGAGCTCAGCATTCCTCTTCAACTGATTTTTCAGGCATCCCTGTTTACAGGAGTTGTAGCTGATGTGTGGAAAAAGGCTAACATAGTTCCAATCTACAAAAGTGGAAGCAGGGAAGACCCCTTAACTATAGACCGGTATCATTGACAAGTGTAATAGTCAAAATATTGGAAAAAATAATTAAAACTAAATGGGTAGAACACCTGGAGAGAAATGATATAATATCAGACAGACAGTATGGTTTTCGATCTGGAAGATCCTGTGTATCGAATTTACTCAGTTTCTATGACCGAGCAACAGAGATATTACAGGAAAGAGATGGTTGGGTTGACTGCATCTATCTGGACTTAAAAAAGGCTTTCGACAGAGTTCCACATAAGAGGTTGTTCTGGAAACTGGAAAATATTGGAGGGGTGACAGGTAAGCTTCTAACATGGATGAAAAATTTTCTGACTGATAGAAAAATGAGGGCAGTGATCAGAGGCAATGTATCGGACTGGAGAAATGTCACAAGCGGAGTACCACAGGGTTCAGTTCTTGCACCAGTGATGTTTATTGTCTACATAAATGATTTACCAGTTGGTATACAGAATTATATGAACATGTTTGCTGATGATGCTAAGATAATAGGAAGTATAAGAAACTTAGATGATTGTCATGCCCTTCAAGATGACCTGGACAAAATAAGTACATGGAGCGCCACTTGGCAAATGGAATTCAATGTTAATAAATGCTATGTTATGGAATGTGGAATAGGAGAACATAGACCCCACACAACCTATATATTATGTGAGAAATCTTTAAAGTATTCTGATAAAGAAAGAGATCTAGGGGTGGTTCTAGATAGAAAACTATCACCTGAGGACCACATAAAGAATATTGTGCGAGGAGCCTATGCCATGCTTTCCAACTTCAGAATTGCGTTTAAATACATGGATGGCGATATACTCAAGAAATTGTTCACGACTTTTGTTAGGCCAAAGCTAGAATATGCAGCGGTTGTGTGGTGCCCATATCTTAAGAAGCACATCAACAAACTGGAAAAGGTGCAAAGACATGCTACTAAGTGGCTCCCAGAACTGAAGGGCAAGAACTACGAGGAGAGGTTAGAGGCATTAAATATGCCAAAACTAGAAGACAGAAGAAAAAGAGGTGATATGATCACTACATACAAAATAGTAACAGGAATTGATAAAATCGATAGGGAAGATTTCCTGAGACCTGGAACTTTAAGAACAAGAGGTCATAGATATAAACTAGCTAAACACAGATGCCGAAGAAATATAAGAAAATTCACTTTCGCAAACAGAGTGGTAGACGGTTGGAACAAGTTAGGGGAGAAGGTGGTGGAGGCCAAGACCGTCAGTAGTTTCAAAGCGTTATATGACAGAGTGCTGGGAAGACGGGACACCACGAGCATAGCTCTCATCCTGTAACTGCACTTAGGTAATTACACTTAGGTAATTACAAACCAGGCAGGCAGCCACTGGCTGCCGCTCCCTCCCTCACCTCACCTGACTCACCCACATCCTCCTCCCACCATACTGTTTTTGCTTTTATTTACTATATACAAACGTTTTATATACAAGTATCTGCATGTTTTGTTCACCATAGCGAACCACTAAGCTGGTATAATAAGTGCAGACAACAACAGGTGGCCACAGATTCGGCATACTACTCTACGGCCCTCCCACCTCAACTTTACTCCTCACACAGCACAGCACAAATTATCACAACAATCTGCTATTATCAGAATCCTGGTCATTTATATCACAGTCAGGGGTCTTCTGTAATACTATCATCGCTAAATAATAGCATATACTTATATATTTTGACATTTTTAGGCAATGCTGTGGTGTTCACAAGCTGAACAGCAGTGCTGTGAGCTCATGCTGCGTGCACCAGCCTTAGTGGCTCACTCAGTACTGAGGCCCTAACACCCGGGAATGTTGCCCACAATTTAAAAAAAAAAATGGCGTCTATTTACAAGAACCCTGATGAAGGTGAGGTGAACCCGTATATCCGCGGGCTGTTTAAATCTTGTGTAGTACTCCAACACGTCATATGGCGTAATGCGCAATTTTGGGTAAGTTACTCAACACGTCATATGACGTGTTGTGCAGTTTATGGGTTAATCTACACTTTGTACATTTTAGTCATTAGAACTGTGCTGTACAGCTCAATTGGCACTCCCAAGTAAGTTACGGCTAGTGCTGGGTGCTGGTCCAGTTGCCTGGGCATCCTCAGCAGGTGAGTTGTTGCTAGTGCTGGGTGCTGGTCCAGTTGCCAGGGCATCCACAGAAGTTAGTACTACCAAAACCTGCTATCAGATTTTCATTAAAAAAAGACTACTTTATCTACCCATCCTCACAATACACAGCACTCCCATCCAACACGTACAAGAAATTAAATACCTTGGCATGTGCTTAGACTCCCCCTTACTTACCTGGAAGGTACACATTCAACACCTTAAACAGACGACACAACCCCGACTCGCCATACTTAAAGCCCTCACTGGCACCACCTGGGGAGCACACCATAAAATCTTGCTCCATTTCTATACAACCTACATTCGCAGCCAACTAGAATATTGTTGCCAAGCATATGCGTCGGGTGCGCTTACTAACCTACAAAGCCTCGAGGTCATACAAAATAATGCCTGTCCAACGCGGTGTCGAAAGATCGAGCTCAGCTGGTGAAATTCAGACCTTATTGTTTGAAGAACATAAGGGTCATGATATTGGTGAAGTTAGGCGCAATAAGGACCTAACACAAAGGTCGGATGCAAGTGATACAGCACCTATGCGGACAATACAGCGAACGTATTAAGTTGTAGCTCTGAGCGCCACCCTTGTCCACCTATGCCATCTCCAATTTATATAGATGATACATAGATGAATCGTTTTCTGCGTTCAGTGATGATGCATCTGATACAAGTAATATAGATGAACAGTGTTAGCTACTTCCATGGTGTTGTTTTCTATAGATATTTTCAAGAATAGCTGAATCTCTTCCAGAATGCCTGAATCTCATCCAGATTGACTGACACTCTTCGACATTGGCTGAATCTGTTTCAGTGTGGAACCTTACAAAGCGATCTTTTTAAGACTACCTTACAAATCGATCTTTACCTATAATCTTTTCAATACTACCTTATACTTTACAAGCTTGGCAACATACCACCTACAAGTACTAAAGCCAAGGGTGTACGTGAGTGCGTTATTTGCAAGCACACAGAATGAAGAAACAGGAAACAAAAACTATCTGTACCTGGTGCAATGAGAGCGAAGTCGCGTTGTGTACCATGAACTACTTTGTTGATTATTACTCACTTCCAAAGTACTGAGTACTCGCCTAATTGTACTTACCTAATTGTGCTTGCGGGGGTTGAGCTCTGGCTCTTTGGTCTCGCCTCTCAACCGTCAATCAACAGGTGTATATGTTCCTGAGCTTATTGGGCTCTATCATATCTACACTTGAAACTGTGTATGGAGTCAGTCTCCACCACATCACTTTGTAATGCATTCCATTTGTCAACCACTCTGACACTAAAAAAGTTCTTTCTAATATCTCTGTGGCTCATTTGGTCACTCAATTTGCACCTGTGTCCCCTAGTGCGTGTGCCCCTTGTGTTAAATAGCCTGTCTTTATCTACCCTATCAATTCCATTAAGAATCTTGAATGTGGTGATCATGTCCCCCCTATCTCTTCTGTCTTCCAGCGAAGTGAGGTTTAATTCCCGTAGCCTCTCCTCATAGCTCATACCTCTCAGCTCGGGTACTAGTCTGGTGGCAAACCTTTGAACCTTTTCCAGTTTGGTCTTATCCTTGACTAGATATGGACTCCATGCTGGGGCTGCATACTCCAGGATTGGCCTGACATATGTGGTATACAAAGTTCTGAATGATTCCTTACACAAGTTTCTGAATGCCATTCTTATGTTGGCCAGCCTGGCATATGCTGCTGATGTTACCCTCTTGATATGGGCTGCAGGGGACAGGTCTGGCATGATGTCAACCCCCAAGTCTTTTTCTCTCTCTGACTCTTGAAGAATTTCATCTCCCAGATAATACCTAGTATCTGGTCTCCTGCTCCCTACTCCTATCTTCATTACATTACATTTGCTTGGATTTAACTCTAACAACCATTTGTTCGACCATTCCTTCAGCTTGTCTAGGTCTTCTTGAAGCCTCAAGCAGTCCTCCCCTGTCTTAATCCTTCTCATAATTTTGGCATCGTCAGCAAACATTGAGAGAAATGAATCTATACCCTCCGGGAGATCATTTACATATATCAGAAACAAGATAGGACCGAGTACAGAGCCCTGTTGGACTCCACTGGTGACTTCACGCCAATCTGAGGTCTCACCCCTCACCGTAACTCAATGCTTCCTATTGCTTAGGTACTCCCTTATCCACTGGAGCACCTTACCAGCTACACCTGCCTGTCTCTCCAGCTTATGTACCAGCCTCTTATGCGGTACTGTGTCAAAGGCTTTCCGACAATCCAAGAAAATGCAGTCCGCCTGTCAGGCAAGATTTACCCTCCCTGAATCTATGTTGGCGATTTGTCACGCAGTCCCTTCTCTCCAGATTTGTTACTAGGTTTTTTCTCACGATCTTCTCGTGTAATACAGTGTGTTGCTGTGTAAATAGTGTGTGAAACTGTACATATTGTAATTTTAGTGAATTTTTAACAAGTAATATTGTGACAATAAACATTTATTGTGGATACATTACTGACACATGTATCACAGTTCCATGAAACATTATGAACGTTTTACTGTATACATATTGTGAAGGATACAAGTATACATCATATACAATAAAAAAAAAACAATAAAAACGCATTGGAAATACATAGAACAAATAATTTAAAATATATTTGTGGCAACTCGTGGTGCTTGAATGACCTGTGCGACCTATCTGGGAGCTTTACACACAGGCGACCAGCCCGTGATGACGTCACAGCGCACCTTGTCCACATCCCTACAACCAAAGTAAGTGGAATTTGGTATTTATTTTTACATAGACATGTTCAGGGAAGGGAATTTATCATTTTACAAAGAAAAAAGAATTTTTTGGGAACACTTAATTTTATGCGCACAGTGGGGAATGTCACAATAAACTTGGCGCATCGCTGTGCTTAATGATGCCATGCCTCTCTTTTAATTGACATACCCATTCAGTGCTAGCCTTGAAATTGTCTATGTTTAACTTTACAGCAAGTCTTTCAGATGCATTTCTAATAGAATCAACTGAAACAACAATTCCTTTCGTACGATGCTGTGTAAACCATTTGAATACAGACGAGTCCAAATCTGTATACTTAGCAGGCTTCAATGTTTTCCTGTTGCCTATTGCATGAGTTTGAACAATGAATTTCTTATTATCCTTCTGCTTTTTTCTATCACAAACTGTAGCTTTACCGATGTTAAATTCTTGGGTGAGTCGAGTAATTACCTAAGTGTAATTACCTAAGTGTAGTTACAGGATGAGAGCTACGCTCGTGGTGTCCCGTCTTCCCAGCACTCTTTGTCATATAACGCTTTGAAACTACTGACGGTCTTGGCCTCCACCACCTTCTCACTTAACTTGTTCCAACCGTCTACCACTCTATTTGCGAAGGTGAATTTTCTTACGTTTCTTCGGCATCTGTGTTTAGCTAGTTTAAATCTATGACCTCTTGTTCTTGAAGTTCCAGGTCTCAGGAAATCTTCCCTGTCGATTTTATCAATTCCTGTTACTATTTTGTACGTAGTGATCATATCGCCTCTTTTTCTTCTATCTTCTAGTTTTTGCATATTTAATGCCTCTAACCTCTCCTCATAGCTCTTGTCCTTCATTTCTGGGAGCCACTTAGTGGCATGTCGTTGCACCTTTTCCAGTTTGTTGATGTGCTTCTTAAGATATGGGCACCATACAACCGCTGCATATTCCAGCTTTGGTCTAATAAAAGTCGTGAACAATTTCTTTAGTATTTCTCCATCCATGTATTTAAAAGCAATTCTTAGGTTAGAAAGTGTAGCATAGGCTCCTCGCACAATGTTCTTGATGTGGTCCTCAGGTGACAGTTTTCTATCTAAAACCACCCCTAGATCCCTTTCTTTATCAGAATTCTTTAAAGATTTCTCACATAATTTATAGGTTGTGTGGGGTCTATGTTCTCCAATTCCACATTCCATAACATGGCATTTATTCACATTAAATTCCATTTGCCAAGTGTTGCTCCAAATACTTATTTTGTCCAGGTCTTCTTGAAGGGCATGACAATCATCTAGGTTTCTTATCTTCCCTATTATCTTAGCATCATCAGCAAACATGTTCATGTAATTCTGTATCCCTCTGGTAGATCGTTTATGTAGACAATGAACATTACCGGTGCAAGAACTGAACCCTGTGGTACTCCACTCGTGACATTCCTCCAATCCGATACCTTGCCTCTGATTACGGCCCTCATTTTTCTGTCAGGAAATTTTTCATCCATGTTAGTAGCTTACCCGTCACCCCTCCAATATTTTCCAGTTTCCAGAACAACCTCTTATGGGAACTCTGTCGAAAGCCTTTTTTAGGTCCAGATAGATGCAGTCAACCCAACCATCTCTTTCCTGTAAAATCTCTGTTGCTCGATCATAAAACTGAGTAAGTTCGTTACACAGGATCTTCCAGATCGAAAACCATACTGTCGTCTGATATTATATCATTTCTCTCCAGGTGTTCTACCCATTTAGTTTTAATTATTTTTTCCAATATTTTGACTATTACACTTGTCAATGATACAGGTCTATAATTAAGGGGTCTTCCCTGCTTCCACTTTTGTAGATTGGAACTATGTTAGCCTTTTTCCACACATCAGCTACAACTCCTGTAAACAGGGATGCCTGAAAAATCAGTTGAAGTGGAATGCTGAGCTCAGGTGCACATTCTCTCAGAACCCATGGTGAAACTCCATCTGGACCAACTGCTTTGTTCTTATTTAGCTCCTTGAGCATTTTTTCCACTTCGTCTCTAGACACCTCTATGTGCTCTATGTTGTTCTCTGGAATTCTTATTGTGTCTGGTTCCCTGAAGATTTCATTTTGTACAAACACACTTTGGAACTTTTCGTTTAATGTTTCACACATTTCCTTTTCATTTTCCGTGAATCTATTTCCCATTTTCAACCTCTGAATATTATCCTTTACCTGCAATTTGTTGTTTATGAATTTATAGAATAGACCTGGTTCTGTTTTACATTTGTCTGCAATCCCTTTTTCAAAATTTCTTTCTGCCTCTCTCCTCACTGCCGTGTAGTTGTTTCTCGCATCTTTGTATCGCTGGTATGTTTGGGGTTTGGCCTCTTCCTGTATTGATTCCATTTTTGTGTCTTTTGGTCTCTGGCCCTCTCGCACTTTCTGTTGAACCAATCCTGTTTCCTAGTTCTGCTTCTCTGTTTTGGTATAAATTTTTTGTGCCTTTATCATATATTTCACAAAACTTGACATACATCTCATTCACTTCCTTGCCTAGCAACAAGTCTGTCCAATTATACTCACTAAAAAAATTTCTAAGGTTGCCATAATGTCCTCTCTTGAAGTCAGGTTTTTCAACTGCTTCATCCTCCTTATTTTCTTCCAGATTATAACGCATTGCATACTTTATTCCCAAAAAGACATGGTCACTTTTACCCAAGGGAGGAAGGTACTGAATGTCAAATACTTCTTCCTCCTTCCTGGTAAATATCAAATCTAGCATGGAGGGAACGTCCCCTTCCCTCATCCTCGTAGCTTGTTTAACATGTTGATACAAGAATGTTTCCAGGATGAGGTCTACAAATTTACAGGTCCGGAAATCTTCTGTTTTAGCTTCATATGCCTCCCAGTCTATGGATTTCAAGTTGAAGTCGCCGACTATCAACAGCCGTGAACTATCGTTATCCGCTCTTGCTATGATCTCTCTCATTATTGTTATAAGACCTTCTCGTTTACTATCTAGCTCCTCTTTTGAGTGAGTGACAGTGACAGAGTATCCATGCTCTGCTTTCTCTATCAAGTCAACTTTCTGATTAATTGACATATATTTTCTCTTTCGTTTTACACCTTCAATACCATGAATGCTGCTCTGAGACATCTTGACAGATTAAATGAGTTCAAATAGTTAAAATTGTTCAATTCATGACGAAAATCCTTCGCACGCAAGCCAGACGTTTTTACCCCAGAGGAGGAGAAGCACATGGTGCCAGCCATCTCATCCAGACCCATGCGTTGACACGACCTGTGCTTGTTTTTATAGGCATACTCAAAATTTAATCTACATATTGACTGTTACAAATTATTTTATTTAAAATACTGTTGTTGTTATAATCAATAAAATATTGTTTGTTTTGAAGTTATATGCATTTTCTACAGTACAGTACTGTACTTTATTAACCCTTACCACTGTGCTGCGCCAACCGAGAAAACTCGGTCGCGGGAAACTGTGCTAAACGAGAAAACACCTTTGAATTTTTCGTACCCATTCAAAATGTGTGAGCGGTAGGTTGTGTACGAAATGGATTTTTAGGACCTCCAGTGAACATGATATATAACTGATATCAACACGAGCACACTAAACTTTGAAAGAGAAATTGAAAACATGCCCATGCACTCGGCCCCAGGTCCAGACTCGTGGAATTCAATATTTATAAGAAATACAAAGTGCCGGAAGCACAGGCACTCAGTATAGTGTGGAGGAAGATCTTGGACACGGGGGAGATACCAGATGCACTTAAAGTAGCAGACATAGCCCCTCTACACAAGGGGGAGCAAAGCATTGGCAAAGAATTATAGACCATTGCACTAACATTGCACATAATAAAAGTATTTGAGAGAGTGATTAGGAGTCAGGTCACCATTTCATGGAGACCAATGACCTTCACAACCCAGGCAACATGGATTTCGAGCGGGAAGATCGTGCCTCTCACAGCTACTTGAGCTCTACGACTAAGTCACCGACGGGCATTAGAAGAAAAACAGAATGCTGGTGTGAGCTTATACAGGACTTGCAAAGGCTTTCGATAAATGTGACCAATGGCCTGAGAGCACATAAAATGAAGTCAATGGGAATAACCGGTAAAGTAGGACGCTGAATACTTCAGTTTTCTGTCAAACCAGGACTCAGCGAGGTAACAGTCAACCATATAAAATCTAGTACCAAGTGCAGTTAAAAGCTCTGTACCTCAGGGCACAGTCCTTGCACCCTGCTTTTCCTTATTCTCATATCAGATATAGACAAAAATACAAGTCACAGCTTCGTATCATCCTTTGCAGATGGCACAAAATCAGTATGAAAATTACCTCGGCTGAAGACATTGAAAACTTCAAGCTGATATTAATTAAAGTTTTCGATTGGGCACAGAAAATACCATGATGTTTAACAGTGATAAATTTCCAGGTACTGTACTCAGGTACAGTAAAAATGAGGACCCTTAAACATAATACAGAGTACAAAAACAATCAAATGTACCCATAGTAGGAAAAACAGCATGTACAAGGATTTGGGAATAATAATGTCTGACGACCTAACGTTTAGGGGCATAACCAAGCAAATATTGGTGACAGCCAGAAAAATGATAGGATGGTTACGAGAACTTTCAAATCCAGGGATCCCATCACAATGGTTGTACTCTTCAAGTCACTTGTGTTGTCCCGTCTTGAGTACTGCTCAGTACTCACTTCCCTTCAGAGCAGGGATAGAGATTGCTGAAATAGAGGAATACAGAGAGAATATATACCGCACGCATAGACGAGGTAAAGCACTAAATTATTGGGATCGTCTCCAAAGCTCTCCAAATGTACTCACCTAGAGAAGAGAAGATGAGAGAGATATAAATAATATACACCTGGAAGATACAGTACTGGAGGGCAAGTAAACAATCTGCACCGTACAATAATGACGTACTGGGAGGTGAACGAGTATGGAAGAAGAAATGCAGATGTAGAACCAGTGAAGAGTAGAGGTGCCATATAGGTACAGTCAGAGAACACTGTATAACAATCAGAGGTCCGCGGTTGTTCAACGTCCTCCCAGCAAGCATAAGAAATATTGCCGGAACAACCAGGGACATCTTCGAGAGGAAACTAGATTTATCGTCCCAAGGAGGGCCGGACCAACCAGGCTGTGGTGGGTATGTTGGGCCTGCAGGCCGCGCCAAGCAACAGCCTAGTGGACCCAAAACTCTCACAAGTCAAGCCTGGCCTCGGGCCGGGCTTGGGGAAGTAGAACAACTCCCGAACCCCATCAACCAGGAACACCAGTGAGCAGGCAGCCATCTTGGGAAAATTTCCCAGAATGCCGTAGAAACTGTTTTGGGTTAGTTCTGAGTGAGCAATCATGGGTGACGCACGCGCCTCTGGCTCCCAAACCCTTGTCTGATGCAATGTTTAAAGATTGAGCTTCGTCGGTGAAATTCAGACCTTACTGTTTTTGAAGAACATAAGGGCATAATATTGGTGAAGCTAGGCCAATAATGGAACCTAACACAAAGTGTCGGCTGCAAGTGATACAGCACCTAATGAGGACGATACACGGAGCAGTATCCAGTTGTAGCTTGAGCAGCACCACTTGCCGCCTATGCTACTCCTAATTTATTAGATGACTATAGATGATTAGTCTTTCTGCGGTTCAGTGATGATTGCATCTGATACAAGTAGCATAGATGTAAGTATTGTTAGCAGCTTCCATGTGGTTGTTTTCAATAGATATTTTCAAGAATACAGCTGAATCTCTTCCCGAGGAATTGGGGCTGAATCTCTTCCAATGACGTTGACACCTTTGAGGCAATGACTAATATCTTCTCTGCCATACAGGATTTTCGACCTTACAAAGAGTCATATTTTTCAAAACTACCTTACCTTTACAAGCTTCGCTACATACATCCTACAAGTACTAAATCCAAGGTGTACGTGAGTGCGATTATTTGCAAGCACCAGAATAAGAAGACGAACAGGAAGCAAAACTCTATCGTACCTGGTGCAACGAGAGCGAAGCCGCACTGTTGCACCATGGACTACTTCGTGATTATTACTCACTTTCGAAAGGAACTGGATTAATTACCTAAGGTAGATGTTAGAGGATAAGAGAGCTATGCTCGTGGTGTCCCCGTCTCCCCAGCACTCTTTGTCCATATAATGCTTTGAAAATTACTGACGGTTGTGGCCTCCACCAACCTTCTCACTTAACTGGCTCCAACCGTCTATACTACTCTATTTACAAAAGTGAATTTCGGTATATTCTTCCGGCAGCTTTGTTTCGTTAGTTAAATCTATGACCTCATGTTCTTGAAGTTCCCTGGGGTCCTGGTCGTGAATCTTCCCTCTCAATTTTTGTCGATTCCTGTTACTATTTGAACGTAGTGATCATATAGCCTCCTTTTCTTCTATCTTCTAGTTATGCATATTTAATAACCTCTAACCTCTCCTCGTCAGGCTCTTGTCCTTCATTTCTGGAGCCACTTAGTGGCATGTCGATGCTCACTTTCCAAGTTGTTGATGTGCTTCTTAAGATATGGGCACCATACAACCGCCTCATATTCCAGCTTTGGTCTAAATAAAAGTCGTGGAACATTTCTTTAGTATTTCTCCATCCATGTATGTAAAAGCATTTCTGATGTAAAAAATGTAGCATAGGCTCCTCGCACCAATGTTTTTAATGTGGTCCTCAGGTGGTGACAGTTTTCTATCTAGAACCACCCCAGGTTTCAGGTTCTATCTAGAACCACCCAGGTTCAGGTTGATCAGGTATCCAAAGGATACCTGATCAACCAGGCTGTGACTCATACGTCCAGGCTGCGAGCAGCCGCGTCCAACAGCCTGGTGGATCAGTCCAGCAACCAGGAGGCCTGGTCGATGACCAGGCCCGCGGGGGACGCTAAGCCCGGAAGCACCTCAAGGTAACCTGAAGGCAACCACCTAGAATCCCTTTCTTTGTCAGAATTTAAAGATTTCTCACATAATTTGTAGGTCGTGTGTGGGGGTCCTATGTTCTCCAATTCCACATTCCATAACATGGCATTTATTCACATTAAATTCCCCTTGCCAAGGGGTGCTCCATATACTTGTTTTGTCCAGGTTCTTCTTGAAGGGCATGACCATCATCTAGGTTTCTTATCTTCCCTATTTATCTTAGCGTCATCAGAAAACATGTCCTTGTAATTCTGTATTCCCACTGGTAAATCCGTTTATGTAGACAAGTAACATTACTGGTGCAAGAAATGTACCCCTGTATGGTACTCCACTTTTAACATTCCTCCAATCCGATATCTTGCCTCTGATTATGGGGGGGCCCCTCATTTTTCTGTCAGTAGGAAATTTTTCATCCTATTAGAGGCTTACCTGTCACTCCTCCAATATGTTCCAGTTTCCAGAACACCATCTTTATGTGGAACTTGGTCGAAAGCCTTTTTTAGGTCCAGATAGATGCAATCAACCCAACCATCTCTTTCCTGTAAAATCTCTGTGTCTCGAACATAAAAACTGAGCAAGTTCATTACACAGGATCTTCCATATCGAAACCATACTGTCGGTGTCTGGTATTATATCGTTTTCCTCCAGGTGTTCTACCCATTTAGTTTTAAATTATTTTCTCCAAATTTTAATATTACACTTGTCAATGAGACTGGTCTATATTGAGGGGTCTTCCCTGTTTCCACTTTGTAGATTGGAACGATGTTTAGCCTTTTTCCACACGTCAGGTACAACTCCTGTCAACAGGGATGCCTGAAAAATCAGTTGAAGTGGAATTGCTTGGGAAGGCTTTTCAGTTGTGCATTCTCTCAGAGCCCCATGGTGAAACTCCATCTGGACCAATCTGCTTTTGTTCTTACTTAGCTCCTTGAGCATTTTATACACTTTGTCTCTAGACACTTCTATGCGCTCTATGTTGTTTCCCTGGATTTCTTTTTGTGTCTGGTTCCTTAAAGATTTTATTTTGTACAAACACACTTGGAACTTTTCGTTTAGTTGTTTCACACATTTCCTGTTCATTTTCTGTGAATCTATTTTCCCATTTTCAACCTCTGAATATTATCCGTTTCCTGCAAGTTTTTGTTTAGGAATTTATAGAATAGGACCTGGTTCTTGTTTTACATTTGTCTGCAATCTCTTTTTAAAAATTTCTTTTGCCTCTCTCCTCACTGCCGTGTAGTTGTTTCTCGCATCTTTGTATCGCTGGTATGTTGGGGGTATTGGCCTCTTTCTGTATTGATTCCATTATTGTGACTTTTGGTCTCTGGCCTCTCGCAATTTCTAATTGAACCAATCCTATTTCCTAGTTCTGTATCTCTGTTTTGGTAGAAATTTTTTGTGCCTTTATTCATATTTTTCACACAACTTGACATACCTCTCATTCACTTCCTTGTCTGTCCAATTATACTCACTAAAAAAAATCGAGATGGCCTAATGTACTCTCCTGAAGTCAGGTCTTTTCCAACTGCTTTCAATCTCCTTATTTTCTTCCAGATTATAACGCATGCATTCTTTATTCCCAAAAAGACATGGTCCCTTTTACCCAAGGGAGGCAGGTCCTGAATGTCAAATATCTCTTCCTCCTGCCTGGTAAATATAAAATCTAGCATGAAGGGAACGTCCCCTTCCCTCATCCTCTTTAGCTTGTTTAACATGTTGATACAAGAATGTTCCAGATGAGGTCTACAAATTTACATGTCCCAAAATCTTCTGTTTTAGCTTTCATATGCTTCCCCAGTCTATGGATTTCAATTTGAAGTCACCGACTATCAACAGACGTGATCTATCGTTATCGGCTCTCGCTATAATCTCTCTAATTATTGTTATAGACCTTTGCGTTACTATCTAGCTGCTCCTTTGTCTATGTGTTGCTTGGTGGTGGAATATATGCATTTATGATCATTAGTTCATCATCATCATGGCAGATCTTTAGTGCTGTTATGTCACTTTCTTGTGGATTGGCAAGTCATTATTTCGTTCACCATTAGGTGTTCTTTCAACCAGCACAGCAAACGCTACCGCCGCTCTTCCTAATTTTTCTGTCCGTCTCGAAATTGAGTAGCCCCTGGGAAATATGACCTCATTTAAAATACATCTTCAAGTTTTGTCACTCCCTGAGTGCAACAATGTCTGGTGTCTTCAGCTTTATTACATCACTTAACGCCCAGTATCCTCGATCTTACTCCATCTATGTGGTGTATGCAATCTTCAGGAATTTGTGCCCCCTCTCCTTATTCTTCACTCCCCCTCTCTCATGATTTTGTTGGTTGCCTTTATGTACCTCTTTACTGGTCTGCCTTCCCATATCACTTTGTAGAAAAAAGAATTGATTTCTTCCTTCGTTCCTGCTCTCATTTAAACTTTTTGCCTCGGCGAGGTTCGGTTTCAGCGTTCTTCTCTGTCTTTTGAAAGATCATCGACTTAACGACTACAATTTTCCCATCCTCATCACTTTGTAATTTTTCTGGCATTCCTTAGTACTTCTGCCATCTGTTTGGCACCATCTTAGGGTGATCCTCAAGGTTTGGTCTTTCCCTTTTAAGGAATCTGCCAATTCTCATGTAGTCGCAGACATTCTCTATGTTTGTAAGACCTTCTACGAGGCCCACAATTGTATCTACTACTTTCGCTTCTTCCACAGCTTTTTTTCTGACCTAGATGTTATCTCCTTTCTCTCTTTGCAAACCAAAAATTATCAGGGGGATTGCTCCAATCAACTTGTTTTTGCACCAACTTTGGGTTGGATGCCAATTCCTTTCTCACTTCCTAGGCCTAATGTTTGTTTTATCTTGGTTGCAGCAGTGTTTGACTTCCTTTACTGCGTTCAATATTTTTTCCTTCTCCTTGCCACTTGTGCCATAGCTGAGTTGCATATCTTTCTTGAACTGTTCTACACTGTTTCACACTGTGCACTGTGTTTGTTGTTGTATGGTGCACGACCGAGCACCCCTCTGCATTTATTTATGCTTTTCTTTGTTTTTTTGTGGTTTTGTGACTACCATTTGTAACGCACGATGTCGCCAAAGAAGCTGCGTGCTAAAGGATAGTATTGTCAAGATGAAGAAGAAAGTCACAATTTACTGTGGATTTGAAGAAGGGAAATTATAGCAAAGCCTGCGCCGTGGTGTCTGTGTGATTGATCTCACAAGGGAGTATGGTAGGGCCTCATCCACAATTTGCACCATTCGTAAGGGGATACGGAGGTAAGGGAGGATGCTGCCTCTTACAGTGAGATCAGGGACGTGTTGGGAATGTTTGAAAAGGTGACCTCATTTTTGGAAAGCATCACCCTGATAAAGGAGTG
>WNGS01009742.1:0-23730 GCA_020271785.1 Procambarus virginalis | reverse complement strand
TATGATCGCTCGTGTGACGTCGTTGCGTTCAGTGGTTTGAGGTTAACGAAAAATATTGATTGGTTTATAGCATTAAAATATTCGAATGCACAAAGACGTCAAAATAACAACATAATCAATCAATCATAAATAATCAGTGAGAACATCAGTAGGGTTGAAGGTGTGAGGAGTGCGCTTGAAGGTACCCAGTGTGCACTTTCCAATATAATTTACCGTAAATAACAACAAACAGGTTGGTCCCAAGACTGCCCCTTGGGGGACGCCAGACTTCTAATATCAATCATTCTGATGCGTTTATGTTAATTGTAAATGGCTATTTGCGACCAGAAAGTTACATTTTTAGTGTGCTTAGTTACCATCCATTAAAACTATATGAAACTTTACTGTTTAAGGGAGCTTTTGACAAGGAACCTTTTCAAATGTTTCCCTAACAGCCAAGGTAACTATTGCTTCCTTCATGTTTGTATTTCGTTTGTCTGCTTGTCGTCTTCCGTCGTCGTCTTCCTCAATGCCTTAAATTATCTCCCTCTCTCTACGTCATCTTCTATCCTTCCATCCTCCATCCTTCCAAATCTTCCATCCAATGATCCTCGATGGCTGAGGCCAGCGACCTTTTTTTTTGCGAAGTCAGAGAACAGGAGGAAACAAGAGGAACAGGAAATATTGCAATTTAATCATTCTCAATCAGGAATTATTCCTTATACATTAATACACCAAATCTCTGAGATATATTTGTTTCCATTATTAACGAGGAATTTAGAACTGCCGGAGTTATTCCTTAACAAAATATTGTATTTCAAAGTACCAAAGATCTTGTTTGAAGCACCGATGGTAAAAGCCAGGGGATAGGGGTAGAGGTCGAGGCAGCCAGAGGATAGGGGTAGAGGGTCGAGGCAGCCAGGGGATAGGGGTAGAGGTCGAGGCAGCAAGGGGATAGGGGTAGAGGTCGAGGAAGCCAGGGGATAGGGGTAGAGGTCGAGGAAGCCAGGGGATAGGGGTAGAGGTCGAGGCAGCCAGGGGATAGGGGTAGAGGTCGAGGCAGCAAGGGGATAGGGGTAGAGGTCGAGGCAGCCAGGGGATAGGGGTAGAGGTCGAGGCAGCCAGGGGACCCCCTCCCTGGACAGGTGGTCATCGTCAAGGAAGAACAATCGTGTCCATTGGCTGGCTCGCGGGTTCTCACGCCTGGTGCTACAATGTTACAGCTCCGCCACACACTACCCAATAATAACAGCGTGTGTGGCGCTCCTCCTGGCCCCCTGCGCTGCTCGGGTTCCTGAGGTCCTCTCTCGCTCACACTCATGACGGCGCTGCGTGATATCAGTCGTCAGTAGTAGTAGACAGTAGTAGTAGATATATCGTAGAGACAGGCTATACACCACCGGCTTTTGAGCTTTGTTTTGTGGTTACAAATTAATTTGGATTCTAAAACTGCTGTTGTTGTCATGATAAATAACATTTTGTCAATAAATGATTTGGCAATAAATTCTCACATCAAATAAATCTCAGGATAAATAATACCTAAATTTGTAACAAAGTAGATGGCAAATTCTTGGCGTTCTCATTGACCACAAGCTGAATTTCCAAGGACACATTTTAAATATATCAAAAAGTTTCAAAACTGTTGGCATTCTTTCTAAGATCAGATATTATGTACCTCGCCACTGCCCTGGTGACGCTCTATACTCTCCTCATGTATCCTTATCTCAACTATGGTATTTGTGCTTGGGGTTCCTACTACCCAAAATCATTTACCGTCCTCTAATTACTCAACACAAAGTTGTTATTAGGACAATATCCAACTCTGGCTCCAGACATCACTCGGTATCCTACTCAAATCTCTGAATATGTTAGATATTAGTCACTGCACATCCTCTCATGTGTATTTATATATATATATATATATATATATATATATATATATATATATATATATATAATATATACTATATAAATATATATATGCAATTGACGATCGATCACTAAACACTGATCATTTGTATGCGGAAAAACCCACAAAGAAATGGAGAAGAGAGCATGAACGTTTCGACTCGCGAAAGTCGTTGTCAACATCAGACTGACTTGAGAGAAGTAAGGAGAGGGTACATTTTCCCCCATACAAATGATCAGTGTTTAGTGATCGTCATTGCCATCAATGGCTACCACGTGCCAGTTTCTCTCCTTCTCCTCTGTCTACCCTTCTCTTAAGCCTTTTTGTTACTAAACTTCGTTCTGCTTTAGTGAAATCTCCTTCCTTAAAACTTCGCCTCCGTTTCCTTCGAAAATGCTTCAGTGAACAAGTGCTTCCCCGTTCATTATTACCAAACAGCGTTTTTAAATTATCAGATCGGCCGTTTGATGAGATTCCCCGCATAGTGCTAAAGAAAAATATCGAGTGTAACTAACTACAAGTACGTGAATGTTTTAAAGGGGTGGATAACTGTAAGTATGCCTTTCTCCAAGCCATTCCGACTGAATGGAACCGCTGTTTGATGGATTATTGTTACACTACACTGAGATCTACCTACAGAAAGGTGAGTACTAAACTGGATTAAAAATTGAAGAGACTTATTCAACCAAGTAACTGGAGTAAACACCCCCAACCGTGATTTTGTCATCAAACTCTCGGATAGACAACTTGATAACAACACTATTACTGAATTAGGATATGGCCTGAGCTTTGGCACGTCTAACGGGACAGTTAATTTTGTAGATATTGCCAAAGGTTTCTGTAATCTCGAAAAGTATAGTGATGTCTCCGTTGAAGATATTAATGTGTGCAAAGGTATGATGTATGGTGTTTTACTTTACAATTCTGTACCTAATTGTCCAAGTCGATTTATTCATGCGTTCAAAAAATCTCAAAAAAGATATTCATGTACATATTACCAAGGCTGATAAGTCAAATGCAGTAGGTATTATGAATAAGGATGACTATGTTTCGAAAAATGGAGTTACTTTTGGAAGATATGGATACTTACCTATTGGTTAACAGAGATCCTACTGAAAAAGTGATCGCCACATGTGCGAACAAGCCTGAATGGTCCCCAGGACTATATGCGAATGAAACTCACAACACCAGAAGTGACTCGAACCGCACATTTTAACAAAACTCTCAAAACATTGTGCAAAGGCGATAAAGAGTTGATTTCTAGGCTAACAAGTCGTTCTCCCTCTCTACCTTATATGTATGGTCTTATAAAAACCCCTAAACCTCAATAATCCAGTTAGATCCTAAGGATTATTAGTTTCAGTTGGGTTCGGCGGCTTATAAAACTTTCTAAGTGATTTCATCCGTTGCCACAACGTCGTCACTCAAGCGTCAGACGTTGCCACAGCAGACTTCACTCGAGCGTCAGACGTTGGCATAACGTCACTCGACGTTAGAACGTTGCCACAACCGACGTCACTCAAGCGTCAGACGTTGCCACAAAGTCATCACTCGAGCGTCAGTCATTGCCACCAAGTCGTCACTCGAGCGTCAGACGTTGCCACAACGTCGTCACTCGAGCGTCAGACGTTGCCACAACGTCGTCACTCGAGCGTCAGACGTTGCCACAACGTCGTCACTCGAGCGTCAGACGTTGCCACAACGTCGTCACTCGAGCGTCAGACGTTGCCACAACGTCGTCACTCGAGGTCAGACGTTGCCACAACGTCGTCACTCGAGCGTCAGACGTTGCCACAACGTCGTCACTCGAGCGTCAGACGTTGCCACAACGTCGCACTCGAGCGTCATACGTTGCCAAACGTCGTCACTCGAGCGTCAGACGTTGCCACAACGTCGTCACTCGAGCGTCAGACGTTGCCACAAACGTCGTCACTCGAGCGTCAGACGTTGCCACAACGTCGTCACTCGAGCGTCAGACGTTGCCACAAAGTCGTCACTCGAGCGTCAGACGTTGCCACAACGTCGTCACTCGAGCGTCAGACGTTGCCACAACTTAGTAAGTGACAGAGAAGTAAATTATGAAGAGAAAGTGCTACGTCAGTATGACTATACAGCATATGGAAGGGATATGAGGATAGGATAGGAGCTGGGATGGGATAACGGAGTGAAGGAACGGTGCCCATCCCCTTGGACCACCGAGGCTCAAACGCCTGACAAGAGGAGAGGTCATCGCTCCACCGACGAGTCCGAAAAGCAAGTGAGATTGTCTGATAAATACAAAGCAATATTTATATACTGTCAAAACTCAAAATACAAGCTATTGGTGAACACAAGAAAACTAACGAAAGAAATGAAAGCAAACAAGCAGCGTACAGAGGCAGTATATTAATAGCACAATTGGAAACTTCAATACACGAGAACGTCCTAATTTTTGTATGTAAACGTTATATTCTTCGTCAAGTTTGTTGGTGCTTCCTTTTGGAGGCAAATGTGGACAATGTTGGTCGCCATACCAGACGCTACTGGCAGACAGGGAGATGAGCAGTGTGTGTAGAGGATAATGTCTCCCTTGACAAGGACACGTGAAACCCGTTCACAAGAGCTGAAAGCTGACCTCGCCTTTCAACACCCGTTCCGTGTTGAAAGACGAGCAATCAGACATGACTTAACATATTGTAAAAAGGACGTGACTATCTTCACTCACAACAATTATTTATAACTACCTAAATAGACATAAAGAACAATAATTTTTTTTAATAGTTACCAAACGATTCAAATCCAATAGAGCGAAATATTTATAGTTTAATGTTACTGGGAGGAGTAATTATGAGAAATATTTTGTATTCTTCTAAAAATAAATTGGAGGTATATTTGTTTGGCCAATCTTGGCCTTGCATTGTTTACAACAGCTTTAATGTGCATCGAAGTGTCTGATGGTACTGGAGTTCTGATGAAGTCCTATAATCATTGCAGACGACGAGTCACAATAACGTGGCTGAAGATATGATGACCAGACCACACACCAGAACATGAGGAGACGACGACGTTTCGGTCCGTCCAGGACCATTATCGGGTCATCACACGTCTTTATAATGGTCCAGGACGGACCGAAACGTCGTCCTTTCTCCATCTTCTGACGTGTGGTTTGGTCATCCTATAATCGTTGTACGGAAGGAGACAGAACGTGGAGGACAGGGGAGGGAGGGACGGGAAGGGAACTATCAAGAGAATGCACTAAGCCATTATGTCTATGTGACACCTGGAAGGAGTCAGGATAAGGTGAAGGGACGAGGGGAAAGAATGGTGCCCACCCACATAGACAGTCGGGGATTGAGCGGCGACCTGCATGAAGCGAGACCGTCGCTCTACCGTCCAGCCCAAGTGATTAAGCAGGTAAAAGAGGAAGATGACAGTAAAAACAGAAGACTGTTTCACAAACAGCTCTAGACAAGGCCAAGTTTCCCCCACCAAACACACGACGAACCTACGACGTCGCTACAACATTCAAGCAAGTGTTAACACCTAACAAGTTGTAACAACGTTCTAATACGTCATAAAAACGTTATAACAAGATGCAACAACTTTATTACAAGTTGTAATATGCAGGAAATAGGGACAGTTACGTTGTATGTTTGCCGGGTCTTGACTTCGTATGTTCCTGTAACAGCTCACGTGAATTGAATTGAACTATCAGGGGAAAAGCGAAGTCAAAAGCTTACCATGTCCCTTGGTAAGTTGTGATTCGAACCCATTTAACTGCTGTAGGAAGGTTGTGGTTCGTGTCAATCAATAAACGTTGTAGGAAGGTTGTGGTTCGTGTCAATAAACGTTGTAGGAGGGTTGTGGTTCGTGTCAATAAACGTTGTAGGAAGGTTGTGGTTCGTGTCAATAAACGTTGTAGGAAGGTTGTGGTTCGTGTCAATAAACGTTGTAGGAAGGTTGTGGTTCGTGTCAATAAACGTTGTAGGAAGGTTGTGGTTCGTGTCAATAAACGTTGTAGGAAGGTTGTGGTTCGTGTCAATAAACGTTGTAGGAAGGTTGTGGTTCGTGTCAATAAACGTTGTAGGAAGGTTGTGGTTCGTGTCAATAAACGTTGTAGGAAGGTTGTGGTTCGTGTCAATAAACGTTGTAGGAAGGTTGTGGTTTGTGTCAATAAACGTTGTAGGAAGGTCATGGTTTGTGTCAATAAACGTTGTAGGAAGGTTGTGGTTTGTGTCAATAAACGTTGTAGGAAGGTCATGGTTCGTGTCAATAAACGTTGTAGGAAGGTTGTGGTTTGTGTCAATAAACGTTGTAGGAAGGTTCATGTCAAAATTCACAAATCGATGTTGCAATTAATGATGTTGATTTCTTACTTCTGTTTGTCCTTTACGTTTCCAGAAGGATCGACATAGATTTTTACTTCCTACAGTAAAAAACAAACTAAACATTAATTTTTATTTATGATTGGTTAATTCTAAATATTTTTTTTGTTTCATCCTCGTTAAAGCTGTAATAAAAATAATAAGAAGATGAAAGAATGGAAATAAGAAGAATGTATATATCTATGAAAAGTATACCGTTATATTAACTAGTATTTTTACTTAAAAGACCAGTAATGAACCACAAATATTTAACTCAAAACAAATTTCATATATTCGTGATATCTTGAGTTGAGCACACGGGCCTTGCACAGTGACTTGACCACCAGTGATGACCAGGACTGTTGACCGAGGTCTCGTAAACTCAACACTCAGACAAAACTATATATGTTTGCCTGGAGAGAGAGCAGCGGCTGGCTCAACACACTACAGCGCCCACAGTAGAAATCACATCAAGTAGGCTTCGAGTAGGCTATGGCAGAAAAGAGAACGAGGGTAGGGAAAGTTATAGGAGCCGGTGGGGGTGTGGTGGGGAAGGCTGGGGGTGTGAGGGAGGGGGAGAGAGGGCGAGGGTGGTGTGGGAGTGTTGGGGGGGGGGTTGATCAGAGTGTTGGAGGGAGGGAAGAGGGGGGAGGAGGAGGTAGTGGTGAGGATTACAGGGGTATATAAGATCCTCAGCAGTGAGGTGCTGGCATAGTGCGGCTGTTGGTCTTCTTCTGCCACCACCACCATCATGGCCGTCTCCGCCACTCTCCTGGTGTCCGCCATCATGGCTTTCTTGGTAAGTCTTACCCTCTCTTGCCTGCTGGGTTCTTGTCCCCTCTCTTGACTCCTGGGCTCTTGTCCCCTCTCTTGCCTGCTGGGTTCTTGTCACCTCTCTTGCCTCCTGGGCTCTTGTCCCCTCTCTTGCCTGCTGGGTTCTTGTCCCCTCTCTTGCCTGCTGGATTCCTGCTAGGAGCCCTGACAGCTCAGTGGACAACACTTCGGAATCGTAGTCCTGAGGTTCCGGGTTCGATCCCCTGTGGAGGCGAAACAAATGGGCAGAGTTTCTTTCGCCCTGATGACCCTGTTGACCTAGCAGTAAATAGGTACCTGGGAGTTACACAGCTGCTTCCTGGGGGATATGTAACAAAAAAAAGGAAGCCTGGTCGAGGACCGGGCCGCGGGGACGTTAAACCCCGAAATCATCTCATGATAACCTCCCCTCTTCTGTTGCCTTCTGCTCTCTGCTGTTTGCCCTCTCTTGTAATATCTTCTCTCTAATAGTACTGTTATCTTCTATCTTTTCTTCTAGTGTCATCTGTTATTTATTTATTTATTTATTTACATACAAGAAGGTACATTAGGTTGTGAGTATACATAGCATGGTGTTTACAATCTTGTAAAGCCATGATATGTATAGCATGGCTTTATACGCGCCATACAAGCCATATGGCTTTATACAAGCCATACGCGCAGCGTTTCTGGCAGGTTCTTAGTCTAACAGATAATATTAAGTAGGTAAATTCTAGCAGAATTTATCAAAGGATAACAGGAACATTGCAAGAAAAAAATGAGATGAGAGAAATTAGTGTATATTAAAGCCCTTCGGTATTATTATCTTGTTATTATCTTGCATTTCTTATTTTCTTGCATTTATGGTTATTATATATGGACAATTTATGGATGATTATTATCTTGCATTTTTTCTTTCGCTATTTTCTCGTGTCTTGTCTTCAGGCAGAACGAGAAGGGACCTCTCCTTTCCTTCTTTCTTCTTCTGTTGAGAAGAAAGAAAGAATAAAGAAAGAAAGAAAGAAAGAAAGAAAGAAAGAAAGAAAGAAAAAGAAAGAAAGAAAGAAAGAAAGAATGAATAGTAAGAAAGACTTCTTACTTTCCCTATAGAAGAATCAGTATAGGGACGATAAACAATTTCACTCTAAGCACAAGCAAGTAGCTAGGAAATGAAAGTATCCTACATATCCTACAACAACAACAACAATCCTACATAGGTTATCCTACAACGTATGGAGTCAGCCTCTTCACTTGTAAACACCTGATCTCCCACGCTGGTGCTCCCATACAACTAGTGTTCATCTATGTTCCAGGTCCTGGTACCTCCCATGTCCCTTGGTGCTGGTACCTCCCATGTCCCTTGGTGCTGGTACCTCCCATGTCCCTTGGTGCTGGTACCTCCCATGTTCCTTGGTGCTGGTACCTCCCATGTCCCTTGGTGCTGGTACCTCCCATGTCCCTTGGTGCTGGTACCTCCCATGTCCCTTGGTGCTGGTACCTCCCATGTCCTTGGTGCTGGTACCTCCCATGTTCCTTGGTGCTGGTACCTCCCATGTCCCTTGGTGCTGGTACTCCCATGGTCCCTTGGTGCTGGTACCTCCCATGGTCCCTTGGTGCTGGTACCTCCCATTGGTCCCTTGTGCTGGTACCTCCCATGGTCCCTTGGTGCTGGTACCTCCCATGTCCCTTGGTGCTGGTACCTCCCATGGTCCCTTGGTGCTGGTACCTCCCATGTTCCTTGGAGCTGGTACCTCCCATGTTCCTTGGAGCTGGTACCTCCCGTGTTCCTTGGTGCTGGTACTTCCCATGTCCCTTGGTGCTGGTACCTCCCATGTTCCTTGGTGCTGGTACCTCCCATGTTCCTTGGTGCTGGTACCTCCCATGTTCCTTGGAGCTGGTACCTCCCATGTTCCTTGGTGCTGGTACCTCCCATGTTCCTTAGTGCTGGTACCTCCCATGTTCCTTGGTGCTGGTACCTCCCATGTTCCTTGGTGCTGGTACCTCCCATGGTCCCTTGGTGCTGGTACCTCCCATGTCCCTTGGTGCTGGTACCTCCCATGGTCCTTGGAGCTGGTACCTCCCATGTTCCTTGGTGCTGGTACCTCCCATGTTCCTTGGTGCTGGTACCTCCCGTGTTAATTGGTGCTGGTACTTCCCATGTCCTTGGTGCTGGTACCTCCCATGTTCCTTGGTGCTGGTACCTCCCGTGTTCCTTGGTGCTGGTACTTCCTATGTCCCTTGGTGCTGGTATCTCCCATGTCCCTTGGTGCTGGTACCTCCCATGTTCCTTGGTGCTGGTACCTCCCATGTTCCTTGGTGCTGGTACCTCCCATGTCCCATTGTGCTGGTACCTCCCATGTCCCTTGGTGCTGGTACCTCCCATGTCCCATGGTGCTGGTACCTCCCATGGTCCCTTGGTGCTGGTACCTCCCATGGTCCTTGGTGCTGGTACCTCCCGTGTTCCTTGGTGCTGGTACCTCCCATGTTCCTTGGTGCTGGTACCTCCCATGTTCCTTGGTGCTGGTACCTCCCATGTTCCTTGGTCCTGGTACCTCCCATGTTCCTTGGTGCTGGTACCTCCCATGGTCCTTGGTGCTGGTACCTCCCATGGTGCTTGGTGCTGGTACCTCCCATGTTCCTTGGTCCTGGTACCTCCCATGTTCCTTGGTGCTGGTACCTCCCATGTTCCTTGGTGCTGGTACCTCCCATGTTCCTTGGTGCTGGTACCTCCCATGTTCCATGGTGCTGGTACCTCCCATGTTCCTTGGTGCTGGTACCTCCCATGTTCCTTGGTGCTGGTACCTCCCATGTTCCTTGGTGCTGGTACCTCCCATGTTCCATGGTGCTGGTACCTCCCATGTTCCCTTGGTGCTGGTACCTCCCATGTTCCTTGGTGCTGGTACCTCCCATGTTCCTTGGTGCTGGTACCTCCCATGTCCCTTGGTGCTGGTACCTCCCATGTTCCATGGTGCTGGTACCTCCCATGTTCCATGGTGCTGGTACCTCCCATGTTCCCTTGGTGCTGGTACCTCCCATGTTCCATGGTGCTGGTACCTCCCATGTTCCATGGTGCTGGTACCTCCCATGTTTCCTTGGTGCTGGTACCTCCCATGTTCCATGGTGCTGGTATCTCCCATGTCCCTTGGTGCTGGTACCTCCCATGTCCCTTGGTGCTGGTACCTCCCATGTCCCTTGGTGCTGGTACCTCCCATGTTCCTTGGTCCTGGTACCTCCCATGTTCCTTGGTGCTGGTACCTCCCATGTCCCTTGGTGCTGGTACCTCCCATGTCCCTTGGTGCTGTCACCTCCCATGTCCCTTGGTGCTGGTACCTCCCATGTCCCTTAAGAGCCTAAATCTGTATTCCCTTGAGCGCAGGCGGGAGAGATACATAATAATTTACACGTGGAAAATATTAGAGGGGCTGGTCCCAAACCTGCACACAGAAATAACATCACATGAGACCAGAAGACATGGCAGGATGTGCAGAATACCCCCGTTGAAAAGCAGAGGTGCAACTGGTACTCTGAGAGAGAACTCTATCAACATCAGAGGCCCGAGACTGTTCAACACGCTTCCACTACACATAAGGGACATAACTGGCAAACCCCTCACAGTGTTCAAGAGAGAACTGGATAAGCACCTCCAAAGGATACCTGATCAACCAGGCTGTGACTCATACGTCAGGCTGCGAGCAGCCGCGTCCAACAGCCTGGTTGATCAGTCCAGCAACCAGGAGGCCTGGTCGATGACCGGGCCGCGGGGACGATAAGCCCCGGAAGCACCTCAAGGTATCCTCAAGGTAAGGTGTCCCTTGGTGCTGGTACCTCCCATGTCCCTTGGTGCTGGTACCTCCCATGTCCCTTGGTGCTGGTACCTCCCATGTTCCTTGGTGCTGGTACCTCCCATGTTCCTTGGTGCTGGCACCTCCCATGTCCCTTGGTGCTGGTACCTCCCATGTCCCTTGGTGCTGGTACCTCCCATGTCCCTTGGTGCTGGTACCTCCCATGTCCCTTGGTGCTGGTACCTCCATGTCCCTTGGTGCTGGTACCTCCCATGTTCCTTGGTGCTGGCACCTCCCATGTCCCTTGGTGCTGGTACCTCCCATGTCCCTTGGTGCTGGTACCTCCCATGTTCCTTGGTGCTGGCACCTCCCATGTCCCTTGGTGCTGGTACCTCCCATGTCCCTTGGTGCTGGTACCTCCCATGTCCCTTGGTGCTGGTACCTCCCATGTCCCTTGGTGCTGGTACCTCCCATGTCCCTTGGTGCTGGTACCTTCCATGTCCCTTGGTGCTGGTACCTCCCATGTCCCTTGGGTTTCACTGTATTTATACAGTATCTGAGAGATGTATTTTTACACTGTATGAGAGATTATTTATAATTTAATATATTCACTGTTACAGGTGTCTGCGGTGACGTCACAGGAACAGGACAAGTTGTCAATCAGGTTAGTCAACTCTCCATCATGTTAGTCAATCCTCCATCATGTTAGTTAATCCTCCATTATATTAATCAGTCCTCCATCATGTTAATGAATCCCTAAATCATATAATCGATCCTCAATTTTAATCAATCCTCCATCGTGTTAATCAATCCTCCATTTTAGTCAATCCTCCTTCATGTTAATCAATTTTTTATCAGATAATCATTCTCCATCATGTTATTCAATTTCCATCAGATAATCAATCCTCTGTCAGATAGTCTATCCTACACCAGATAGTCATCCTCCATGGGATTGTTAAGCTTTCAGTATAGTCAGTCCTCCATCATGTTAATCAATCCTTCTATGATGGTAATCAATCCTCCATTAGATTGTCAATCATCTATCAAATAGTAAATCATCTATCAAACAGTCAATCATCCATCAAATAGTAAATCATCCCTCAAATAGTCAATCATCAAATCGGAACATCAATTCTTGTTGAGGCTATACGCAGTCATCCATCAAACAGTCAATCATCCATCAAATAGTCAATCTTCCATTAGAAAATCAATCTTCCTTAAAGCTACGAAGTCATCCATCATCAAATAGGCAATCATCCATCAGAAAATCACTCCACCTACAGGCAAGTCATTCCTCCACCAGGAGAACCGGTCCTCCGTGCTTCCTCCCCCACAAACAGCGAGTCCACAATCCCACAAAAGCCTCGTCTGGAGCGCACCATTGTCATCACTGCTCCGGAACCCCGCTGTTTTGTATCATACCATGACCTCCCCTTCCACGTAACATAACATTCCAAGATAACATTGTCACCTAATTTGTAAAAGACGCTTTATTAAGGGGGGGTAACTTTTGTTTTAAGGGGTTAACTTTTGTAAAGGGGTAACTTCTATTAAGGGATAAAGAGGTGGCCACAGCGTAGCCTATTACAATCTACTCAATCCCACATTGTTAGCTGATCTTTTGGACCGCTACTATGTAAATATCTGAAGAATCAATAAGAGGTTATACTGAACCTTACTTAAGGTATATCTTGAGGTTATCTTGAGATGATTTCGGGGCTTTTTAGTGTCCCCGCGGCCCGGTCCTCGACCAGGCCTCCACCCCCAGGAAGCAGCCCGTGACAGCTGACTAACACCCAGGTACCTATTTTACTGCTAGGTAACAGGAGCATAGGGTGAAAGAAACTCTGCCCATTGTTTCTCGCCGGCGCTGGGATCGAACCCAGGACCACAGGATCACAAGTCCAGCGTGCTGTCCGCTCGGCCGACCGGCTCCTCACATCTTTAGAGCTGAAATACGTCAAATTGATCTTCTTTAAAATGTCACTAAAATAATACAATTATAATAATGCCTAAAATATGATAAATATGAATATTTCTTCAGTATAATTTTTTTATGTAATTTGTATTGATAGGAAGTACAGTGGGGTTGTATTGATAAATATGCCGTGTTCCATTGTGTGAAGCGAACCACGGGTGTGAGCCAGTGTGTGGTCACTACACTCTCTTGTGTTCAAACATGTCTGTTGTTGGTATATGTAATTACCAATATTAATTGCTGTCAACCGGTAATATTGGCAGATCACTTTGACGTCAAATTATAAATAATAATGCATCAATTACTACTGGTGTAAAGGTGTACAATTATACAGCCAAAACAAATGGTTGACAAGACCCGACTAACGCCCCCCCCCCCCCCCCCCAGCATGCGCTGTATGTCGCTGGGTCGGTTCCCGCACCCCAGAGACTGCGGAGGGTTCGTCGACTGTCTACCTGACGGCGAGGGGGGCCTGAGGGCTCGTGAGGGCTCCTGCAGGGGACGTGCCTTCCACCCCACACTCAAGAAGTGCGTCAGCTTGCAGAAGGTGAGTGTGGCTCAGTGTACTGTCTTGCAGATGGTTGAGGAGTTGGGGGATTCAGTTCTCATAATATTAATGATGTTAAGGACTTTGCAAAGCGTTAGTGGAGTGCAAGGTAGGGGGTCATGTTGGAGATCACTGAAGCAGAGGGTTTCAGCTTGCAGAAGCTGCATATATTAAATTAAAGGCTGCAGGTGATTGTGTACTTAAGAGTGAATCATTGCTGCTCCGTTCACAGGTGGATGGATGCAAGCCCCGCGCCGCTAGAGCTCTGACCTCTGACCCCAAGTTAGACTACGTGTGTGAGGGCGCCAGCAGCGAGTTCGTGTGTGCCGACTGCAAAACACTGGTCAACTGCGTTAACGGCACGGCGTACCCGGAGCCTTGTACCTCGGGCTACCTGTGTGCCAACAAGGAAAATAATTTTGGAGGTGGCGTGTGTTACCCTGACGAGCCTATAGGGTGTGCCTGCGAACAACCCAATCAGTTCAAGGTTGATGTATACGATGAAACTCACTTCTTGTTCTGCGAGGCCAAAGATGCGGACCCACAAATCTACCAGTGTCCTGATGACCATATCTTTGATCCCACCATGAGCCAGTGCACAAATAACAATGGGTTGCCGGAGTGTACCGCCATCGGAGTCTTCGCCAACGTCAACAACTGCTCCCAGTATTATAACTGCATTCCTACCATTGACGGTTGGGTACAGAAGCCTTTCTCTTGTAACAACGAATCTCACTTGGGACTTATGTATAACGAAGCTAGTGGCCAATGCGAGGACCCGTGCGAATGGAACAAGGGTAGTTTCAAATGTCAAAACGAAGGTCGCTTCCCCGACCCTCTCAACTGCCAACGTTACTACGAGTGCGTGGCCGACTCAGCTCAGCCGTCAGGTTACCGCCAGGCTCTGCACGAGTGCCCAGAAGGCTACGAGTGGGACCCTATTGCAAGGAGTCAATTCGGCCACTGTGTGGAGGAGGGTAACAGCTCGGCTAAGTGTGTTCCCGTCACCGCTAACAAGTGCGTTGTCCCTGACGACCTGTGCAACGAGGAGCCGGTCACGACCCAGCCTGAACAGCCTCCGCAGCCTCCACAGCCTACACTGTCTGCACAGGCTGCGTAGTGACCCATACAGACTGACCCAAGTTACAACCTCTCCCCATTTTAATAAGTACTAAACTGTATTTAAGGCATTAGAACAAAAAATAATAAGTACGATAGTAAATAATCATACACTTCGTAAACCTCCCTTTCCCCTTCCCCTAAAAAAAATCTATTGTTATTACCACATTCCCAACATATTAATATGTACAATACCGTGCTTGAAGAAAGCTAACTTCCACGGAGCAGCTATGGTTTGTCAAGGTTAGGCCTACAAACTTGGTTAGGCTAGCTTAGGCAATCAAAGTGCAGGCTTCTTTTAGTAATTTTTTCCCAAAATTATGTATAATTATGTACTAACGTGTTTAGTATAACTTTCTACAAAAGCCTTGAATAGTTTTGTATTTATTAGAATGAGGTGAGATTGTTCATGACCCCGAGAGTCCACCGACCAACACAGTTTGTCTTTGTTATGTAGTATTAGTGACGTTAATTTATTCTTTGTTGACTGTAATCAAATAAATTCATGATAAGTAAATTATTTTTATTCACTCTGAGAGCTTTTAGTGTGTACTCACCTAGTTGTACTCATCTAGTTGTGTTTGCGGGGATTGAGCTCTGGCTCGTTGATTCCGTCTCTCAACCGTCAATCAACAGGTGTGCAGATTCCTGAGCCTATTGGGCTCTTATCATATCTACACTTGAAACTGTGTATGGAGTCAGCCTCCACCACATCACTTCCTAATGCATTCCATTTGTCAACCACTCTGACGCTAAAAACGTTCTTTCTAATATCTCTGTGGCTCATTTGGGCGCTCAGTTTCCACCTGTGTCCTCTAGTGAGTGTGCCCCTTGTGTTAAATAGCCTGTCTTTATCTACCCTATCAATTCCCTTGAGAATCTTGAATGTGGTGATCATGTCCCCCCTAACTCTTCTGTCTTCCAGCGAAGTGAGGTTTAATTCCCGCAGTCTCTCCACGTAGCTCATACCTCTCAGCTCGGGTACTAGTCTGGTGGCAAACCTTTGAACCTTTTCCAGTTTAGTCTTATCCTTGACTAGATATGGACTCCATGCTGGGGCTGCATACTCCAGGATTGGCCTGACGTATGTGGTATACAAAGTTCTGAATGATTCTTTACACAAGTTTCTGAATGCCGTTCGCATGTTGGCCAGCCTGACATATGCCGCTGATGTTATCCTTTTCATATGGGCTGCAGGAGACAGGTCTGGCGTGATATCAACTCCCAAGTCTTTTTCTTTCTCTGACTCCTGAAGAATTTCCTCTCCCAGATGATACCTTGTATTTGGCCTCCTGCTCCCTACACCTATCTTCATTACAATACATTTGGTTGGGTTAAACTCTAACAACCATTTGTTCGACCATTCCTTCAGTTTGTCTAGGTCTTCTTGAAGCCTCAAACAGTCCTCCTCTGTCTTAATCCTTCTCATAATTTTGGCATCGTCCACAAACATAGAGAGAAATTAATCTATACCCTCCGGGAGATCATTTACATATATCAGAAACAAGATAGGACCGAGTACAGGGCCCTGTGGGAAACCACTGGTGACTTCACGCCAATCGGAGGTCTCACCCCTCACCGTAACTCTCTGCTTCCTATTGCTTAGGTACTCCCTTATCCACTGGAGCACCTTACCAGCTACACCTGCCTGTCTCTCCAGCTTATGTACCAGCCTCTTATGCGGTACTGTGTCAAAGGCTTTCCGACGTCCGCCCAGCCCTCTCTTTCTTGCTTAATCTTTGTCACCTGATCGTAGAATTCTATTAAGCCAGTCAGGCAAGATTTACCCTCCCTGAACCCATGTTGGCGATTTGTCACGAAGTCCCTTCTCTCCAGATGTGCTACCAGGTTTTTTCTCACGATCTTCTCCATCACCTTGCATGGTATACAAGTCAAGGACACTGGCCTGTAGTTCATTGCCTCTTGCCTGTAGCCTTTTTGTATATTGGGACCACATTCGCCGTCTTCCATATTTCTGGTAGGTCTCCCGTCTCTAGTGACCTACTATACACTATGGAGAGTGGCAAGCAAAGTGCCTCTGCACACTCTTTCAGTACCCATGGCGAGATCCCGTCTGTACCAACAGCCTTTCTAACATCCAGTTCCAGCAGGTGTCTCTTGACCTCCTCTCTCGTAATTTCGAAATCTTCCAAGGCCGCCTGGTTTACTTCCCTTTCTCCTAGCACAGTGACCTCACCTTGTTCTGTTGTGAAGACCTCTTGGAACCTCTTGTTAAGTTCTTCACACACCTCTTTGTCATTCTCTGTATACCTGTCCTCGCCTGTTCTAAGTTTCACTACCTGTTCTTTCACTGTTGTTTTCCTTCTGATGTGACTGTGGAGTAGCTTTGGTTCGGTCTTGGCTTTGTTTGCTATATCAATTTCATAACTTTTCTCTGCTTCTCTTCTCATCCTGACATACTCATTCCTGGTTCTCTGGCATCTCTCTCTGCTTTCTGGTGTTCTGTTATTCCGGAAGTTCCTCCACACCCTTTTGTTCAGTTTCTTTGCTTCCATACATGCCCTACTATACCATGGATTCTTCTTTTGCTTCTCGGATTTTACCTTTTGAGCCGGGATGTATCTGCTTACCGCTTCCTGACAATTTTGGGTGACATAGTCCATCATATCTTGTACAGACTTAGCTATGAGGTCTGTGTCCCAAGGTGTCCCTTAGGAAGCTTCTCATCTCTTCATAATTTTCCTTTCGGTATGCCAGCCTTTTGTTTCCTAGTTCTTTTTCGGGGGGGGGGGAATCCAATAATTCCTAGCTCTACCAGGTACTCAAAGTTCAATACACTGTGATCACTCATTCCCAAGGGTGCTTCCATCTTAACTTCCCTTATATCCCACTCATTTAGGGTAAATATCAGATCTTCTATATGTGTGTGTGTGTGTACAGTCTCCCGGCGTACTGTCTCTCCAGACTGAGATCGAGACTTGGTACCAGACTGGTGTCCAGACTATGTTCCAAGCCAGGTTCCAAATCAAACCAAACCAGGGTTGAGACTGGGTTCTGGATTGGGTTGGAAACTGGGCTCGAGACTTAGTTCAAGACTGGACTCGATATAGGTTTCCAATCTGGGTTCAAGACTGGGATTCAGATTGGGTTTGAAACTGAGATACCAACCCGTCCTCCAAACAAAGACGCCAAAGTGATTCCATGCACCCGCCAAACCCCCACGTGTTTATGAATGAAAACCGGTTTACACACGACTAACAACTGATTTTGTTTGAACACTTCCGGAACAAGTGCTTCACTGACGAATTTTGTTCGAACCACAACGCTATAAATACTTCACCCACGTACTACAAATTCAAATAATCGCCAACAGAACCTAAACACCTAACCTAACTTAACCTGTGGCTATATATGCACAATATGCTAATATATTATAATATCAATTCATATTTGAGAAAATTCCCGTTTTCAATGAACAACATGTTAAAGTTTATGAATGCGGATGTGGGGGCGACCGCTATCCCGTTTTCTGTTTTGGGTCCTCTGGTAGGCTAGGATAGGGCACTTTAGTTGCCAGTTTCTTGACGTTGAGAAAACTTAGGAGGATTGACTGATGCATAAACCAACAATATATAGTAATATTTATTTAAGTTTGGGAAGAAACTGTTTACCTGAGAGGCACTAAGACTAGTGGCCTCGACGAGGACAGGAAGCCGGCGGCTTGTCGAAGATCCCCCCATTTGCCTTGATCTTTTCCAGTTGTACTTTAAAGGTTAACAGTATTAACACCATTTACGGCTTCGGCGGGTAGGCGGTTCCATGAGCTTATAACTGTTTGGGTGAAAAGCCTCCCCCGTTCTCGGTCCTTCATTGTGGCTTGTTGAGCTTGAACCATTGCTCCTTGTTTGTGTTTATTAGTATACCAAATGAAACGTTCATCCTGTCAGTTGTTGTCTTCTGTACTAAAAATGCTGTCATTAAGCTCCTCGTAAGTCAGTGAGGATAGTAATAACCTGGATGGAGTTTGAACACCAACCCACACATCTCGAGAAGAAAAAGCAGTATAGATGTTTTAGTTCGCGGTGGACAATTACCAAGTCGTGTCAAGAAAATTTGATTGATTGATGATGGATGAAGATTAAGCCACCCACAAGGTGGCACGGGCATGAATAGCCCGTAAGAAGAACAATTGGTAGACCAATTCAGTATAAGACAAGAATGTGAGGTGAGACGAGAGAAGGTGAGAGGCATACCATAGGAATAAAGAAAACAGCAAAAGGGTCTAATACCGAAAAGAAAGACAGGAAATAGAGATAAAAAGAGATAGCAACATTCCTACCTAAATTTACCTAAGGGCCACTAACACTCTAGTGGCCTCGAGGAGGACAGGGAACCCCACTAACACTTCTAGTGGCCTCGAGGAGGACAAGGAGCCCCACTAACACTCTAGTGGCCTCGAGGAGGACAAGGAGCCCCACTAACACTCTAGTGGCCTCGAGGAGGACAGGGAGCCCCACTAACACTCTAGTGGCCTCGAGGAGGACAAGGAGCCCCACTAACACTCTAGTGGCCTCGAGGAGGACAGGGAGCCCCACTAACACTCTAGTGGCCTCGAGGAGGACAAGGAGCCCCACTAACACTCTAGTGGCCTCGAGGAGGACAGGGAACCCCACTAACACTCTAGTGGCCTCGAGGAGGACAGGGAGCCCCACTAACACTCTAGTGGCCTCGAGGAGGACAAGGAGCCCCACTAACACTCTAGTGGCCTCGAGGAGGACAAGGAGCCCCACTAACACTCTAGTGGCCTCGAGGAGGACAGGGAGCCCCACTAACACTCTAGTGGCCTCGAGGAGGACAGGAAGCCCCACTAACACTCTAGTGGCCTCGAGGAGGACAAGGAGCCCCACTAACACTCTAGTGGCCTCGAGGAGGACAGGGAGCCCCACTAACACTCTAGTGGCCTCGAGGAGGACAGGGAGCCCCACTAACACTCTAGTGGCCTCGAGGAGGACAGGAAGCCCCACTAACACTCTAGTGGCCTCGAGGAGGACAGGAAGCCGGTAGCTTGTCATAGATCAACCCATTTGTCCTGATGCTTTTTTCCCCGTGGATTTTACAATTCAACAGAGTTTTGGCATACCTTATGTATATACTGACTGTCTATCATTCTTTCCTTCCTTGGTAATGGTCCAAGAAGGACCGAAATGGCTGAGTGGACAGCGCTCAGGATTCGTAGACCTGAGATTCCGGGCTCGATCCCCCGGTGGAGGCGGAAACAAATGGGCAGCGTTTCTTTCATCCTGATGCACCTGTTCACCTAACAGTAAATAGGCACCTGGTAGTTAGACAGCTCTTACGGGCTACTTCCTGGGGGGAGGGGTAGTACCAAAAAGGAGGCCTGGTCGAGGACAGGGCCGCGGGGACGCTAAGCCCCGAAAGCCTACGATACTTATGTATACATAAGGACTAACAGTACCAAAGTATACTTGGGAAGACACAATATCCTAAATAAATACTTTCAGACGCACAGTACCTAATATACTTTAATTTGCTTGTTGTTGGTGTTGTTAAAGATTCGCTACTTGGAACAAAAAGTTCCTAATAGCACGGGCTATGGTGAGCCCGTAGTGGATGTTAATTTGCTTGTGCAAGCTAAAGTGTTCATGCCTCACTACTGAAGACTACTGAACAGAACCAGCTGCCGTCTATAGTGAGTCCTCACTACACTCTCTGGGGCCCCGCCGCCCAGCCACAGTTATGAGGAGTGGTATTGATGTATTGTAGTGGTGCAGGAGGCCGTCGGCACTAAGGGCAACAATAAATTAATACAGTACTTTATTATAAAGTCTGTACTTTCCAAAAACGAGCAAATTTTGTATTGTGCTGCAGATTACATTGAGCGAGAGCGTGTGGGTCATTCGAGTGCCTGGGTTCACTCAAGTACATGGGACTCACTCAAGTATATGGGACTCACTCAAGTATATGGGACTCACTCAAGTACATGGAACTCTCTAAAGTATATGGGACTCACTCAAGTACATGGGACTCTCTAAAGTATATGGGACTCACTCAAGTACATGGGACTCACTCAAGTACATGGGACTCACTCAAGTATATGGGACTCACTCAAGTACATGGAACTCTCTAAAGTATATGGGACTCACTCAAGTACATGGGACTCTCTAAGTATATGGGACTCACTCAAGTACATGGGACTCACTCAAGTACATGGGACTCACTCAAGTACATGGGACTCACTCAAGTATATGGGACTCACTCAAGTACATGGGACTCACTCAAGTATATGGGACTCACTCAAGTACATGGGACTCACTCAAGTACATGGGACTCACTCAAGTATATGGGACTCACTCAAGTACATGGGACTCACTCAAGTACATGGGACTCTCTAAAGTACATGGGACTCACTCAAGTACATGGGACTCACTCAAGTATATGGGACTCACTCAAGTACATGGGACTCACTCAAGTACATGGAACTCTCTAAAGTACATGGGACTCACTCAAGTATATGGGACTCACTCAAGTACATGGGACTCACTCAAGTATATGGGACTCACTCAAGTACATGGGACTCACTCAAGTACATGGGACTCACTCAAGTACATGGAACTCTCTAAAGTACATGGGACTCACTCAAGTACATGGAACTCTCTAAAGTACATGGGACTCACTCAAGTACATGGGACTCTCTAAAGTATATGGGACTCACTCAAGTACATGGGACTCACTCAAGTACATGGGACTCTCTAAAGTACATGGGACTCACTCAAGTACATGGAACTCTCTAAAGTATATGGGACTCACTCAAGTATATGGGACTCACTCAAGTACATGGGACTCACTCAAGTACATGGAACTCTCTAAAGTACATGGGACTCACTCAAGTACATGGGACTCACTCAAGTACATGGGACTCTCTAAAGTATATGGGACTCACTCAAGTACATGGGACTCACTCAAGTACATGGGACTCTCTAAAGTACATGGGACTCACTCAAGTACATGGGACTCTCTAAAGTACATGGGACTCACTCAAGTATATGGGACTCACTCAAGTATATGGGACTCACTCAAGTATATGAGACTCACTCAAGTATATGGGACTCTCTCAAGTATATGGGACTCACTCAAGTATATGGGACTCACTCAAGTATATGGGACTCACTCAAGTATATGGGACTCACTCAAGTATATGGGACTCTCTCAAGTATATGGGACTCTCTCAAGTATATGGGACTCTAATCAAGTATATGGGACTCTCTCAAGTATAATAATAATAATCTTACGTAATAATAATAATAATAGCTAATAATAATATAATAATAATAATAATAATAATATAATAATAATAATAATAATAATAATAATAATAATAATAATAATAATAATAACAATAATAATAATAATAATAAATAATAATAATAATAATAATAATAATAATAATAATAATAATAATAATAAATAATAATAATAATAATAATAATAATAATAATAATAATAATAATAATAATAATAATAATAATAATAATAATAATAATAATAATAATAATAATGAACAAATCCACAAGGGCCGTGACGAGGATTCGAACCTGCGTCAGTTGATTAAGGCAGCGTCTGGGATGCTCCCGGACGCAGGTTCGAATCCTCGTCACGGCCCTTGTGGATTTGTTCATTTGATGCATCACGCTATTGTGATTTCTGTGTGTAATAAAAATAATAATAATAATAATAATAATAAATAATAATAATAATAATAATAATAATAATATAATTTATTCACAAAAAAGTACAATGAGTTTGTGATATTGCATAAGACTGGCATTTGTACATTCTTGCAAAGCCACTAGCACGCATAGCGTTTCAGACTGGTCCTTAATCGAACTTATCAGATAAGATGAAAGGGCACATTGTAGCAAGGTTTTTATATCAACAAATAACTACAATATAAACTGACAGACGTGATTACACTGGTAAAGATGTGTGTCATAAGTACTAATATTGGGGAAGGGGGTAGTACAAGATACAGTGTGAGTTTGAAGCACAAGGTATGTTGACCAGACCACACACTAGAAGGTGAAGAGACGACGACGTTTCGGTCTGTCCTGGACCACAATCGACTTGAGAATGGTCCATGACGGACCGAAACGTCGTCGTCTCTTCACCTTCTAGTGTGTGGTCTGGTCAACATACTTTAGCCACGTTATTGTGACTCATCGCCTGCTTAAGCACAAGGTAGGAAACTATGAGGATGAAATTAGGGACTTTTTGGTTTTACTTTTGAACGGGGGATTGGTTGGACAATTGTTTAACTCATCAGGGAGTGAGTTCCAAAGACTGGGTCCTTTTATTTGCATGGAATATTTGCACAAGTATAGTTTGACTCTGGGGATAACAAAGAGATAATTATTTCTTTGTGGTGCTCATGGGTTATATTACACTTACCAAGCAAAAGTTTCAGATCAAGATTAGCATTTAGGAACAATGTTCTGTACATGTAGATACCACATGAGAATGTGTGGAGTGAGTGTATGTTTAGCATGTTAAGGGACTTAAACAAGGGGGTTAAGTGTTGTCTGAAGACAGAGTTTGTTATTGTTCTGATAGCAGATTTTTGCTGTGATGATGGGTTTGAGGTGATTTGCTGTGATAGAACCCCAATTATAGATACCTTATGTAAGACAGGGATAGATTAGTGCGTAGTATAATGAGAAGAGAGCAGAGTGGGGAACATAATATCTGATTTTAGAAAGTATACTGTTTCTGATACTTTTTAGCCCATGTGTGCCCAATATGTGACCCAGCAGGAGACGATGCCCACTACCAGTTCACAGTGGCAGGAGGAAGGCCAGAGGGGGTTGGTAACATATGTAGCACCTTGCAGTTTATTATCAGAAATGCCTGACCATCTTTCTCTCCAAGGGTTGTAGAGTACGTTATGAACACTTGATGATATATTGGACTTGTATCCAAGATTGACCATGTAATAGATTAATTATACAATGTATGTGATGTAACTATATAACCTGAGCTTGTAAAAGCACCTTAATCACCTTCAGTGATTAAGTGCTTAATTGCACACTAGTTTCTTTATCAGCTATCTCACCCTGTCAGAGTAAATGAGATAAATGTCTGTGAATGCATGTGTGTATATATGTATATGTGTGTGTATGAGTATGTATGGGTATAAAGTATATATGTAAGCTGATCAGAATTACATTTCACCTTTGTAAATGTACATTAATGACACTGTGTAGATGACACATCGAACACTTTATGTAAGGCATACATAAATCTGT
>WNGS01009740.1:24247-40883 GCA_020271785.1 Procambarus virginalis | reverse complement strand
CACTGCGTTCCGCAAGGCGCGGTGCGGACAGTCTGGGTGGCATAAATAGCGCGGAATGGGAGGTTTCTCTCTCACTCCGCTCCCGTCACCGTCCGCGACTCATTAATAAATTTACGCCCCATACTGTTTGTGTCTTCCTTCCCCTGATCAGAAAATGGCCACTGCCTTTTGAACGAAAGGCGGTGGAATTTCTGATGGGGAAGGAAGACAATTGCGCACCGCGTTCCGCAAGGCGCGGTGCGGACAGTCTGGGTGGCATAAATAGCGCGGAATGGGAGGTTTCTCTCTCACTCCGCTCCCGTCACCGTCCGCGACTCAAGAAGCGCCCACCCTCCTCCCCCTTTCTGCTGGCTGCCAGTTTCCCCGGTTCTGACTACGTCAGTCGTTGTTCCGTACGTCTTTCCTCCCGTTTCACTGGGGATGGGTGGGGGGGGGGTGCAGCGCCCGTCCCCAATCTGTTCCGCTGTCCGCAGCTACTACTTTGACTTTCTGCCATTCTACTAGTAAGCCCTACCTTAAGTCGGCCTCTGGCCTGGGGTTATTTAGGAAATTCTTTCTCCTTATTCCTTGGCGGCTCGGCCTCTGGCCTGGGGTTATTTTCTTCTCCAAATTCATATCAGGCTTTCCCAGTCTCTATGTAATTTTCTGCCGCCTGTTTATTTCCAGCTAGGGTTTCCATTATGTTATGTTGTTCACTTATGGTGTCCTGACTGTTATACTTAGATTTGTTACATTCGCCTCACTGCTAATTCTAGACAATAGGCCATTAGTTTTCTGCAGAGTTTGTTACTAGGCTACAAGATTACTTTTATTTTACAGCGGGTGTACATTTTAAGTTGTTTCGTGTACTTTGAGTTAGCCACGGCTATGTTGTACATTTGTTAAGACCTACTTAGAAGCCTGTCTTACTCTGCAGAATTATTTATACTGTATTAATAAATTTACGCCCCATACTGTTTGTGTCTTCCTTCCCCTGATCAGAAAATGTTAGTTCCTATCGATAGGAGAGCGACGGTTCAAAAACCTTCTTTAAAATATGAATATCTTTCATATCTCAATAAGATCTAATCTCTGTGATTAAAACGCAAAAATGGCTTTGTCACTGCCTTTTTGATAACGTATACAATCATAAGCTTTGTTTGTGAATCTCTATTAAACAGTAAATCAGAGAGCGTGTAAGGTTCTGTGTTCCATGTGCGAAGAAACAGGGAGCTTTTACATAAATACAGTACATGATAGTTTAAGTAGCGAACGCAATTTAACTTCCAGCCATGTATTTTTAAGTAATCTTTAACGTTTTCTGGCTACTTATGTTGGATTTGATTAAAAATACGCATTCTACTTGTTAACATCATAAATTAAATTTGCGATAATTTGAGCAGAGAAGTTCGACGACTGGATCACTGTGCACAGAAGGTTGATATGCCAGCAAACACTTTCCAGACAGCAATATATCTTGGATAAGTCGCTCCACGACAGTGTTGCTTGGACCATCGACTTCCTTTGATATTACATATTTACATCTTATTTTGTTATGAAATTATATTTTTTCAGAGCAAAATTATGTTTTCTCGTGTTCTGCATCCAGCATCTACATTATAGTGAGTAAATATACCATATTACTTCATTACTTACGTAATGCTAGTAGGGTTTGAGTAGCTTTGGGTCTTTAGGTGAACAGAATCTTCAATAGATGGGGCGAGAGTCGCCCATCTCTCTCGCCCGGGCAAGAGTCGAAACTTAATTTAAAATTGATATATCTTTGTCCTCCAACATAATATATTTCATTTGGTGCACTCACAATAACGATTATAGCTCAGTCTTTCTGGAGGCATGTAATATTTTAGGCATTATTAGCGTATCTTTGTTAATTACACAATATATTGGCAAGTGCGTAGGCTTCTGCACTCCACCGAAAAGCTACTGAACGCCACTATAAAAACATATGTATCTTCACTTGAGCTTTAAATATGTCTAATTAATGTATTAAAATAAAGCTTATATTTCTATCTTTCTTAAGACATATAAACATTTGCGTTTATTAACGAATTTACGTAAAATAAACATTGTTCTGAGAGTGAGTTGCTCTGTCGCTCAGTCTATGCGGGGGTCGGAGCTCGGCGACTATTAAAACACATGAATCTTCATTAGAACTTTAATTATGTCTATGATAAAGTGTTTAAAATGAGCCTTATATTCCTATATTTCTTGAGGCATATAAAAAATTTACTATTATTTGCAAATTTACGTGAAATAAGCATTGTTCTGAGAGAGAGTTGCTCTGTCGATCGATCTGTCCGGAGTCGGAGCTCGGCTATTATAAAAGTACTCGTATCTTTGCTTTAAATTTAAATATGCCAATAGTAAGGTATTTAGAATGAAGCTTGTATATCTGTCTTTCTTGTGACATATAAAACCCTTACGTTTATTAAGGAATCTGTGTGAAATAGGCATGGTTCTGAGATGAATGCTGCAGTTTTCGAGCTCGACGAGGGATGAAAACTGCCACTTTTATACAACTACAAATATCTTCGGTTTTACTTAAAATATTTGTCTGGTAGAGGTTTTACATATAGATCGCGTTTCTGTCTTTCTTCTGACTAATAAATAATTTTAGTTTAATAAGTAATCAAGATGTTTTCAACAATATTCTTTCAGCGTTCGTCTTTTCCAACATGGGCGACCGTTTTGGAAGCGGGATACTTGGGTTAACCCATCCTAAGTTGGGTCTGTTTCCAACTGGGGTTCGAATAGCTGAACTGAACAAAACATGTAGATACTTATATATATATAATGTGTGTATAGAGTGTAATAACCGCAAAACTATTTGTTTATTGTTTTATGAATGTAATAATTGAATCACTAATTTGAACACCATACTTTTAAGTATAGAGATGATTCACACATTTTATTATATAAATCTGACACTACACGCTATTGAATAATATTACTGCAAAAAAAATAAGGAAAATCAGAGACATTGAAATAATTAGGTAATAATATCTTTGTGACAACTCCCACCTGACAACTCGGGTGATGCTGACCGCCTCTGACCACTGCTCTGTCAACGCCCACATTTTGCCAGACTTTCTCGGCCTATTGCGCCCAAATTATGTCACCTACAATTTTTTTTCCCGTGCTCAGGGAACACAAATTAACATTTTTAGAAGACAAAAAAAATTTGATATTTTTTTTCTTGTGCACAGGGGTGTAAATCTCCTCAGGACCCCTTAGCAGCTTAAGGGTTAAAGGTAAATTCATTTACTAATATGAGCCTCTTTATACTATACATTTGTATTTTCTCAATTATCTTCTGCACTCATAGTGTTTTACCTATCGCCTGAATGTATCATCTTGTGCCTCTTCACATGTTTAAGCTGTTTGAATATCTTCTCACACTCTGGACACTCATAAGATCGAGCATGTGAATGCACAAACTTGTGCGCTATTATAGCTGCACGTGTTCTAAATTGTTTTGCCACCCTCGGCACATTCATAAGGTCTTTCAACCACGTGCACCATTCTGTGACGCTTCATACTTTCAAGACAACTGAATCTCATTCCACACTCTGGACACTCAAGGTCAATCATGTGAATGCACAAACATGTGACGTATTATAGTTTTACGGTCTCTAAATTTTTTGCTACACTCGGCACATTCAAAAGGCCTTTCAACCACATGCACCATCATATGACGCTTCATATTTCCCAGTTGACTGAATCTTTTCCCACAGTCTGGGCACTCATGAGGTTTGTCACCTGAATGCACTAACATGTGTTGAATTATTTTACCACGTTGTTTAAATTTTTTGCCACATTGAGCACATTCAAAGGTCTTTTGTCTGCATGCATCATCCTGTGAGTCTTCATATTTCCCAGCTGACTGAATCTCTTCCCACACTCTGGACACTCATGATGTTTGTCACATGAATGCACTAACATGTGATTCTTCATATATCCCAGTTGACTGAACCTCTTTCCACACTCCAGGCACTCATGAGGTTTGTCATCTGAGTGCATTAACATATGTTTCTTCATGTATCCCAGTTGACTGAATCTTTTCCCACACTCTGGGCACTCATGAGGTTTGTCCCCTGAATGCACTAACATGTGTTGAACTATTTTATCACGTTGTCTAAATTTTTTGCCACACTGAGCACATTCAAATGGTCTTTCGTCCGTATGCATCATCCTGTGAGTTTTCATATTTCCCAGTCGCCTGAATCTCTTTCCACAATCTGGACACTCATGATGTTTGTCACATGAATGCACTAACATGTGTTTCTTCATATATCCCAGTTGACTGAATTTCTTCCCACACTCTGGACATTGATGGCGTTTATCACCTGAATGCACTAACATATGCTGAATTATTTTTCCACGTTGTCTAAATTTTTTGCCACATTGAGCACATTCAAAAGGTCTTTCATCCGCATGCATCATCCTGTGAGTCTTCATATGGCCCAGTCGCCTAAATCTCTTCCCACACTCTGGACACTCATGAGGTTTATCACACGAATGCACTAACATGTGAGACTTCATATTTCCAAGATGACTGAATCTCTTCCCACACACTAGACACTCATGAGGTTTATCACCCGAATGCATTAACATGTGAGACTTCATATTTCCAGTACAACTGAATCTCTTCCCACACTCTAGACACTCATGAGGTTTATCACCTGAATGCACTAACATGTGACGCTTCATGTGTCCAAGCTGACTGAATACCTTCCCACACTCTGGACACTGGTGAGTCTTCATATTCTTAATGATAAGTTGCAGTTTGTGTGACGATTTTTCTCCTCCGGATAACTGCAAGAGTAGTGATGCAGGGAGACGCGTCAGGGTCCAGTGTCAATGTTAACGGTTAGGCAAGGTTTACGTGTTGTTTCATAGAGTTAGACTTGATGTTTGCACTTGGCAGTCAATGATGCTGCTGCTTCTTTATGACAGTTTGTTAAAGGTTTAATGCCTGGACTGTCTGGACACTCATCAGCTGACAAATGGCGCCAGATGCTCATACAAGCGTTCCAATGTTTTTTCTGGTTCCATATCTTGTTTTTCTTACTTATTATTTTATGTTCATAACTGGTCTTCTGGTCTTTACATTTTTCGATTATGTTTTTGCCCATCTTTTTCAATTAAATAATGTACTTAGAATTCTTTCTTTATACCATACCATACGATTACATACTTTTTGAAGGAATCCGCGCTCTCCTGGTGGGTGAGATACTAGCTTATGTTTTTTTTATTAACAAGCTTAAGCATACAAAGCAACCACAGACCTCAAATATGCTATTGACACTGGTAATGGCTCCAAAGGGCCTTCACTTACGGGCTATTCATGCCCGTGCCACCTTTTGGGTGGTTTAATCTTTATCAATAAATCAATCTACAGAGCAATGTGGGACTCATGGTACAACCTTGACGACGAGCGAACGGCCGGACAGGGACTGGTCAATCCGACTACTGCAGTTTCGGATACCGGCGGTTCAGTACACTAGAAACACGTTCGTTCACTAACAAGTTTATATACACGAATCCTTTCGTATATACATATTCGCTGGTTTGTGTTCGCTGCATTTCTCGTCTTCCAAGACACTATTATTACCAAACCANGAAAAAAATATTGAATTGTGTCAAAAATTTTCCGAAATGATCAAAAACGATTATCAAACACACGTGTCACTTAAATCATGTCTATGACTCTCAGAAGTTAAAAAAAAAAAACTTTTTTATCAGATGATTTGCATGAAACTTATACACCTGACGGCACATAAGCCTATCTGTAAGGGTGCAAAGGGGCCAGGAGATTGGTTGATGTCAACCTCAGCCACAGATAGCAGCACTTTAGACTATTTTTTACTTATTTATTTCAGGTAACATAAAATTCTTATAACTTATTTTTGATTCAATTTACATGAAACTTACACATTATATGTAGTGTATGTCTATAAAATCTAGCACAAGCTTTGCTTCCTAAGTTCATTTATTGATTTTTATAATAGCAATAAACATGATATATTTGCATAATTTGGGGGAGGAACTTTGACTATTTGCTGACCAGACCACACACTAGAAGTTGAAGGGACGACGACGTTTCGGTCCGTCCTGGACCATTCTCAAGTCGCTTGTGATGAGGAGGTAGAGAACGGGAAATAAATAGGCAAGAGAGAGGTGAGGAGGAAAGTAAGGTGTAGAGAATAGTAGTAATAATGAGAACTGCAGAAGGCCTATTGGCCCATACGAGGCAGCTCCCATTATAACCACCGAAGGAAAGGTAATATGAATAAGCAGAGGATAGCAAGGGAGCGTAGGAGACGACAATGAACAGAAAAAGGGGAGAAGAGAGAAAGAAAAGGAAAGAGAAAGAAAGATAAATGGAAGGGGTAAGCTTATGTTAAGTCACGTTTGTTAGAAAGATTAGAGCATTTGAGTATGTACTGTGAAAGGGAAGAGTCCACAGCAACAAAGCCAGGACTCAAGTTCATGTTGGGTACATTGTGTATAAGAGCCGATTCTACAAGACGGCGTCTGTGAAGAGTAGAGGCAGGAAAGATTATTTTGGAGGAAGACCAATCAATGGGATGATTAGAATCCCTCACATGGCAGAAGAGAGCATTGTTAGTGTCTGCAGACTTAACACTTCTCTTGTGTTCTTTAAGTCTGTCATTCAGTGTACGGCCAGTTTCGCCAAAGTATTGGAGAGGACAAGATGAACAGGAAATAGAGTAGACACCAGCAGCATTAGAAGCAGGAGGAGCAGAGTGAACTAGATTGCTACGAAGTGTGTTAGTTTGTCGAAAGGCGAGTTTAATGTCAAGAGGACGAAAGGTATTGGTAAAAGTTTTGAGTTCAGATATGAAGGGAAGGCATAGTACAGTGCTACTAGCGTTTTGGGTAAGTCCTTAAACTAACAGAATTTTTTGAATAAATTAACAGTAAAATTGATAAAAAATGTTATCAGGTATTTTACAGCTTTTCTTTACAGGTACAGATAATTTTAAGTAGAATAATTACAGTAAATTCAACAAAAGTGTTTACAGGTAATTTGAAGAAATTTTGACACAAAAGCAGATCAGAATAATACACAATAATAACAATACACAATAAAGAAACAAGGATTACTAGGTACATGAGGATAACATTCCAGGGTTATACATTGGTTCACTGAAGCACAATATGAAGATCATTTCCAGGAAAAGTTTCAAGGAATAATGCAGTAGAAAATGCACTCAATACAACAACCATAATATCAGATGATATCTAAGATTACAGTGTTAAAGTAATATGGCTTAGGTACAAATATTGGGGGATTGAGTAGCACTAGATTCAGTGTGGAGATAAAGCCCATGGAAGAAAACTATGAAGATGAAATTAGGTACTTTTTGGTTCTATTTTTGAATATGGCAAAAGTTGGACAGCTTTTCAAATCATTACGGAGTGAGCTCCATAGACTAGGTCCCTTTATTTACATAGAGTGTTTACATAGATTAAGTTTGACTTTGGGGATCAAAGAGATATTTATGTCTGGTGTGGTGGGCGTGTGTTCTATTACATCTGTCCAGGAAAAGTTTCAGAACAGGGTTTGCACTTAGAAAAAGGGTTTTATAAACGTAATTTACACAGGAGAATGTATGGAGTGAAATTATGTTTATCATGTTTAGGGATTTGAACAACAGAGCTGTGTGTTGTCTGAAGGCAGAGTTAGTTATTGTCCTGAGAGCAGATTTTTGCTGGATGATGATGGGCTTGAGGTAGTTTGCAGAGGTTGAACCCCAAGCACAGATACCTTAAGAAAGAGAGGGATAGATAAGTGCATATAATAGAGTGAGAGGAGAGCAGAGTAAGGTACATAATATCTGATCTTAGAGAGTATACCAACTGTTTTAGAAACCTTTTTAGTTATGTGTTGTATATGAGTGCTGAAGTTGAGTCTCTTGTCTAAGTACAGGCCAAGGAACTTTCCATCATTTTTATTGCTAATGTTTACATTATCTTTCTGAAACTGAATTGCATTTTTTTATTTGTTTCCAAATAAGATGTAGTAGGTTTTTCTATGTTTAGTGTGAGTTTGTTGGTTGACATCCACAAGTAGAATTGTTTTAATTAATTGTTTACAACATTATTTAACATGAGTGGGTTGGGGTCAGAGTAGATGAGTAGTATCATCAGCAAACAATATAGGTTTAAGTATGTAAGAGACATTAGGGAGATCATTGATATATATAAGAAACAGGAGGGGTCCTAGGACGCTGCCCTGTGGCACCCCTACGGTAAGTGGTAGAGTAGGAGAGGTTATATCATTGATGGCTTCATATTGGTGTCTGTTACTAAGATCGGATATAGTTCAGGGCAAGGCCACGGATTCCATAATGGTGGAGTTTAAGTAAGAGGTAGTTATAGTTAACAGTATCAAAGGCCTTTCTCAGGTCTATGAAGAGTCCAGTTGGAAACTCACTTTTGTCAAGGGCTGAGAAGATTAAGTCAAGCAGACTAACAATACATCGTTGGTACTCTTTTGGGAGCGGAAGCCAAACTGACGAGGACTCAGTATATTGAATTTTACAAGATTGGAGTAGAGCTGTTTGTAAACAAAAATTTACAATATTTTTTATAATACAGGTAGATTCGATATGGATCTGTAATTATTTGTCTGCCGTGTTACCTCCTTTATGAACTGGCGTTACTCTTGCTTTTTTAAGGATATCAGGGAAGGTATGACACTCTTGGGATTTATTGAACAGCAATGCTATGGGTGGTGCAAGGGCATGGGAGGCACTCCTGTATACCATCGATGGTATTCCACTAATGTTCCCAGCTTTGGCTTTTTGCGAGTGAATGATGGACAAGACATCTGTAGGGCTGACCGGAGAGAGGAGAAGAGTGTTTGGATAGCTGCCTGAAAGATATGTGGTAACATATGTCTGAGTCTCTGGGATTTTTCGGGCAAGGTTAGCACCAATCGATGAAAAGAAGCTATTAAATTCAGTTGCTGTTTCAAGATCTGTTGCAGGTGTATAACCGTCCTTGGAGATTTTTATCTTATTATGTGAATGCTGTTTAGCTCCTAGGATGGTAGAGATGGCTCTACATGTGCTTTTTATGTTGCCTTTTGCTTCTTTGAATCTATTCTCGTAATAGGAACGCTTTGCTCTTCTTATTATACTGGTAAGCACTGATGAGTACCTCTTAACTACTTCTTTTGCAACTAGGCCAATCCTAAGTTTTTTTTCATATTCATGTTTCTTGTCGATTGCTTTAAGTATGCCATTAGTGAGCCAGGGATTATTTAACCTTTTGCCAGTTACTTGCTTGATGAGGAGAGGACAATAAGTATTGCAAAGGCTTAGAATTTTGGAAAGAAAGAGGCTAGTGTTACGGTGCCCTCTCCTATCTCTTTCGTTGCCTGCTGTAAGAGTCATATCGACTCTCCTTACAGGGAGAAACTTACATTATAAGTCTGTAGGTAAGGGAAATTGGTGCCCCAATAAAAATGAAAGAGTATCCCCTACTGCAGATATGACGTTTTGGAATGGACGCTAGCCGTGTGCGGATTGGGTGACTCGGGTCACAGGCGACCAATCAGAGCGCGCCGTGACGTCACCGAGTACCCCGGGCGGCGCCAACGTCAGAGTTGACCTGACAGCGAAGGGGAGAGGACGCTCCTCTGTCAGCTCTCAAGGATTGGAGGCTAAACAGGCCTTTCTCAGTGGATTAGAGCTAGCCATCGCAGCCCACCTGATACATAGGGGGCCCCGCGCTTCTGGGAAGCAAAAGGAACCAAGTTGAGTGGGCAGAGAAGTGCCAAACTTGGAGAATTGTTGGTGACGACGCTGGGCGTCGACGCGTGACGTTGAGGGCCTGAAAGGTGTGGCGGGCAGGCATAGCTGTGACCGGGTCACATCCACTGAGGTTGTTAGAGGGACGACACCGTTCCTAGGGCGAGGAGCAACGCCTCGTGGAAGGAACGTGTGGGTGAATATGGTGATTAGCTCAGCGCCCATTGGTGAACCAAGATTGGGATAGCTGAACCCCAGGGATTGGAACGGCGAAGACGCGAAGGCTTCACGACACCTGAGGACCTGTGGGAACGTTCCTGGATCGCCGAGGATCGACTCAGGAAGCACAGGACCCTCACACCATCGAGTGACAGGCGTCGTGATCCAGGGATGTTAAGGTAGATCATTTTCCCTCCCATTACCCCTTTGTGAGAGTAGGCTAGATAGGCCACAATATTCACTTATATATGTGGAAATAGGATATTAATGCTTTAGTAGCAGAATAGGCTGCAGGGCAGCTTATGTCCAGGACTGTCAGAGAGGACAGTGTGTGTGGACGGCAGGACAGTGAAGAAAAGGTGCCGACGTGGTGAAGAGGCCCTTCTGTGAGAGTGTGTGACTCCTGTCTTTCTGCCCAGTTGAAGGAGCCTGGAGAACGTGAGAGAAGAGTTGCTGACGGTCTCCAGAGTTATTATTATTTTCATTTTCTTGTATCACTTGTAATCATATGTGTGATCATGTACTTTGTGTTAGTAAATTCACACATTTTATTATTGTGTTTAAGTGTGCCTTCATTATTATTATTATTATATTTCTATATGAGCATACACGAAGGTTATCACAGTACCACCTAGGGAACACCATGTTCCCTATGGAAATTCTTATTGCCTGAAGAGTGGTAACAGCACAGACTGATGTAAAAGTGTATCCTTAGCCATCCGATCAGTACTAGTGCCTGAAAGGTGGCAACTAATAACGTGGTGGCTAGAGAGAGGTAAAGCCACACGGACCTTCAAGGGAGTGTACCCTGGCCTGACAGTCCAATAGCAGATCTTGGGAGTAGCAACACTCTGGCAACAGACAACATATATACACCCACTGAACTGCATCGCTGGGGTGCAGATATAATAACCCAGCTGGCGACCTTGTTGAGGAAAAGATAGAGAAGACAGGCGGGAAAGGAGTTCCTGCAACCTCTTTGTCCGGCAGGCAAGACTCAGGGAGGTCATTGTCATAAGGTAAGCCCGAGTCTTCCTTCACTCCTCCACGGGTCTAGGCCGGAATTGCTGATAGCAGTTTCCCCGTGGTTGACTGAAGGGCTTCCAGGGTGAGTCAGTGGCACCCCTTCAGTGGTGGAAGCAAAGACCTGCGGAGGTGGGCATTGCTGGTCCTCTCCTGTGGGACCAAGGAGACCCCGGTGAACCCCGGGAGTCGGAGGGGCTGAGTATTCGGCCTTTCGAGCCCCTAGCAGCCGAGTGATAACAGAGCCCCGGCCCACCCCCCGTGACACTAGTTAACGAATTATTATCCTGTGTATTGATAAATTCAGATTCCCAGTTTACATTGTGGAGAGCATTTGTGAAATTGCCTATTGGCACTTCACATTGTAACCTAAAGGTAATTTTCTTGTTACCTGGTGGTGTTATGGCCATGTTCGCTAGAAGGAAGGTAGGATAGTGGTCAGTTGTTCTGTCAGTGATTATACATGATGTAAGAGGAGCTGTTATGTTGGTCCATCAGTGATCCAGGGTAGTCGCAGATGTTTGAGTGAATCGGGTAGGCCTGGTGATTGCGGGGATGAGCATACAGGAATTCATGCTGTTGAGGAAATAGTCTACTTGAGGGCTATTTTGTAGCCCTAGGTCAATATTGAAATCACCTCTGAGAACTATGTGATTTTTGTTGAGATTATTGTTTATGATAAGATTCCTCAAGTTGTTGTTGTATTTGTGTCTAGCTTCAGACACGAGCATGTTACAGTTATGTCTTAAAGAGTTGAGAGCATTTAAGGATGATAAAGAGGATACCTGATCAACCAGGCTGTGACTCATACGTCAGGCTGCGAGCAGCCGCGTCCAACAGCCTGGTTGATCAGTCCAGCAACCAGGAGGCCTGGTCGATGACCGGGCCGCGGGGACGATAAGCCCCGGAAGCACCTCAAGGTATCCTCAAGGTAAGGTAAGATGTAGCCGTTAATGTGACAACATTTAAAAATATATATCTCTTAAGTAAAATAAATAATACCACCCTATCGCCGGTGTCCGGACACATGAAAACTACCAATAGGTATCAGTATCCAGCCAGGCGGGGATCACAGGCTGCACAATACTGATAAATTATGTAATTATTATTACTAACATCTTTATTGACAAAATTAATTACAATTTTGCCTAATCTGAGGATTTCAATTAAGTCCTATTAAAGTGAGGATATATGCTGGTATTCACTGTCACGCAGGACAGAGCGTCATACACAAGACAATAGATCTAAACTGGCACATATATATCATGGTTACAATCAATGTTTTAATGTATGAATATGTGAAAACAACTTTCTATTGTGCACTGCCACACAGGGGCAGGGATGGGTTCATAAGTGATGCAGCTTGAAAGTAATTTAAATAAAATTGTTCTTCATTCTTCATTGACTCAGGTGTTCTTCAGAACACTTGAGTCAATGAAATAGTTACACATTGGTGGTACAATAGGCCAGGAGGTCTAAAATCTTTACGGTTTCACATTCAACAATATAGTGTTCTAGTGAATGCATTAGAGGTTTATCACAGAGTTTACAATCTGAATATTCTGCCACATCTGGCAGGTTAGTGAAGCTGAGCCACTACCAGAAATTTTGTAATGCACTACTTGTGGTCGATCTCGAACCCATTTATGATGTGACGACTTATAGTGAATTTTGTAACTAGCTCATCAAGATTGTAACTTGCTTAGCTAAATGAATTGTGGGGTTCGGTCCATTCATTTTCTTTCTTTATTATGCACCCCATACCCATCCCGTGGGCGGTGGTGTAAAGGATTACAAAGGCACATATAATCGGTTCAGGAACTGAACCCTCTAGTTCGTTTAGCTAAGCAAATAATCTTTTGACGCTAGTCACAAAATTATTAATGTTATATATACATGTACACATACATATGCATACATGTACATATACATACGAATACATATATACATACACATACATATTTAATCACCCACACAAATACACACATCAGTAATCTTTTGTGTCACAAGTGATTCAACAAGAGGCTCACAACAGTCACTATACAAGGCACTTTACATCTATGAGGAGTCGCACAGTTACTAGTCTTGCTCCACACCCACCCAACTGGGCGACAGCTTTACAGTCATGTGCTCCACACTCACCCAACTGGGCGGCAGCTTTACAGTCATGTGCTCCACACCCACCCAACTGGGCGGCAGCTTTACAGTCATGCGCATGCATTACTTACAGTAAGCAAATTTTGGATACTTCGCTAAGATTTCGGGCACCACATCATTATGAATGAAGTACTTACACATTCCTGGGACACTATTGATAGTGTTATCTCTAAATTCCGCGATTTTTTTCACATTCCATTATATAATGACGCAAAGTATGCGAATAGTTCTGCTGACAGAGTTTACATTTAGTCAAATCTACATCAGCAGATGTTACAAACTCCCAGAGGTACTTGTAGCCGAGCCTAAGCCTAGCAGTGGTAACGTCTAGAAGTCTGCTAACCTTATTGGATGACCCATAGACGTGCGGTACTTCCTGTCTCAGTCATTCTCTGTTTTATTGTTATTAAATTGAAGCCAAACAAATCACCGGACGAAGTATTTGGCAGTTGTGCTTAAGAATGTTAGTAAACACCTGGTGTTATTCTTCACCTATATCTTTTTCTGGTTAGTCCCCTATTTACATTATGCAGTTCAGGTTTCGTCGCCATACTGTATTTTTAGTTTAGTTAATTTATCACATAATGGGTTCAGGAACTGAACACACAATTTATTTATCTAAGAAAGTTACAATCTTGAGGAGCTAGCCACAAAATTCATAACACATCGTCACATCAACAACATGGGTTCGAAATCGACCACGTTTGCTGGCTTCTTCTTGAGGTTATCTTGAGATGATTCCGGGGATTTTTTTAGTGTCCCCGCGGCCCGGTCCTCGACCAGGCCTCCACCCCCAGGAAGCAGCCTGTGACAGCTGACTAACACCCAGGTACCTATTTACTGCTAGGTAACAGGGGCATAGGGTGAAAGAAACTCTGCCTATTGTTTCTCGCCGGCGCCTGGGATTGAGCCCAGGACCACAGGATCACAAGTCCAGCGTGCTGTCCGTTCGGCCGACCGGCTCCCCACAAGTACAGTTTCTAAATTAAGCAAATGACATATGTGGAGAGCTAGTGTCACAATTGATATGTTTGTCCTGCACATTTCGACAGTAGTTTTCTTGGGTTCTTCTAATTATCTTAGATATCATTGAAGAGAATCTCCTAGGTACTATACTGTATATATGCTGGTAAGAAGTATAATAATCCTGAGAAATCGTGTTAATTATGTTGTACGAGTGCTTCCAGTTAAGTAACATAGTTCATTTGTGTGCGCGTGCTTGAAGAAGAAATGTTATCCACTCCCCCCCCATTGTAAATATTTGTGGCTTTCAGTGCATACGACCGCGGCTTTCCCTCGCCGCGGTCGAGGGTAAGAACACCGGATGTATACCTAGTAATACAAGTAAACATTAGCAATAACAATTATGGAAAGTTCCTTGACCTATACATAGACAAGAGACTGAACTTCAGCACCCACATACAACACATAAGGGGGTGCTGAGAGAAAGAGAGAGAGAGTAAAAATATCCACTGAGGTCTGATTAAGTCCTTTTGGGGACCTTAATCATTAGGACGTCCAATGATGAACGCAAAGTGAGGCGTATTCAGATGGTATATTGACAACATTCAACATATCTCATAATAACCTAGTAGTACTTGATGCACAAATACCTTTTCCAAAGGAATCGCAAAACATAATTAAACACAACTGTACCGTACAGTGTTATATATTTATTTCAGTTTGAACACTTTTTAACTTTAAAGGATACATCCTTTAATTGATTGAAATTTGTTTTAACATTCGAAATATAATTTCTTGATGTTAAATAATATAAGGTTCAATTTTATTAAGATAGTTACCTTAAAAACTATTTCTATTTGAAATTTAAATAACATAAAAAGAGTACAGAATATAACAAATACTGACTATATAAAAGACCTGACACTTGCAGCACTTAATTATGCTATTGTAACACATTGAAAGTAATAACATTATTTGATTCAGCAAAGCATTTGGTAAGGTTATAATAATAATAATAATAATAATAATAATAATAATAATAATAATAATAATAATAATAATGTATTAATTAAATATTTTAAATTATAATTCACAACTTGCTAGCGCACAAGAAACAAATCCACGAATCATCATTACATTCTGTAACACCTACACATGATTCATGGTGCCAAATTTTGCAACGGTCACAGCATACCATCAGCTTCAAATCATTTGGCTTTCTGCAAATGCAGTACACTTCCATCGAGCATGACCGGATGATTCGTTTTCTTCTCAGTGTCAGAGCTGCAGGAAATGAGGTGAGATACTTTCCTTTGAAGCTCTCTTGTAGATGTTGTCTCATATTCTGCACATCATATACAAGGTTCACCGGATCTTCACCATTTGCAAGTGATGCAGCAAACGCCACAGCATACACCCCACTCATACTTGAGTCCCATCCTGGCAATTAGTAAGAGCACACAAGAAAACATCAGTAGATTTGGATGGTAATTTGGACAACACCAGAGTTATAAATTGAGTGGCACAGCCAGTACAGTATGTATAAAAATATATTCTGTATACACAGAAGGCATAGAAAAGATAGATAAGAATTTCCAGGGGTAATGATATGCTAGTGCCTAGGTTACATGTAAAGTCTGCAACCCCCAACTTGCACTACAAGTGTGCACTTGACATATTTTAAGTAGCTGTGGGCAGCCCTAGACTTGGGGATCCGGCGCAGCACCCCCACTCCGCAGGCCAGCGCAGCCGGTCCCCCACCCCCCTATTATATATTGTATATACTGAATTATATATACTATGCTTATATTTTATATACTGAAATATTGTTACATTTAATGTATGAAACAAAGTTTATATCTGCATTTTTAATCAAATATAAAACATTAATGTTTACAACGCATCTCTGTGAATTACATAATTTATCAGTATTGTACAGCCTGTGATCTCCGCCTGGCTGGCCACTGATACCTAAGTAGCTTTCATGTGTCCGGACACCGGCGATAGGGTTGTATTATTTAACTAGAGAGAGAGAGATATTTCTTGAAATGTTGTCACATTAACGTCTACATCTTCCTTCCTTCTGACATATAGATTTTAAGGTTAATTAGCATATATGGAAATAAATTACACAATTTATTGGCTGGTGTGAAGGGCTTCACACTCTTAGAGCAAGCCATCAAGTAACTCTACAGTATCAAGTAGCTATACAAATGCATATATCTTCGCTTTCACTTCAGTTATATTTAAACAAAGTATTTAAAGTGTAGCTTATATTTCTGCCTTTCTGTTGATATAGAAAACTTTCGTTTATTACTTATTCTAGATAAAATTAACATTGATCTTCAAAGGTTGTAGTTGTAACATCCATAAACAACATTATTATTGCAACAGTAGGAGTTTCAAAGTCTCATTTATATGGATAACATTCTCAATAGGTGTTGTCCCAAGCATGATTGACAAAGCAAGGGCAGCTAAAACTGAATGTG
>WNGS01009740.1:0-16362 GCA_020271785.1 Procambarus virginalis | reverse complement strand
ATAATACATAAGACATAAGAACATAACACGTCAGCTTGCAGAAGGCCTATAGGCCCATACGAGGCAGCTCCTATTTATAACCACCCAATCCCACTCATATACATGTCCAACCCATGCTTGAAACAATCGAGGGACCCCACCTCCACAATGTTACGCGGCAATTGGTTCCACAAATCAACAACCCTGTTACTACTGAACCAGTATTTACCCAAGTCTTTCCTAAATCTAAACTTATCCAATTTATACCCATTGTTTCGCGTTCTGTCCTGTGTTGATACTTTCAATACCCTATTAATATCCCCTTTGTTATGTCCATTCATCCACTTGTAAACCTCTATCATGTCACCCCTAACTCTTCGTCTTTCCAGTGAATGCAAATTAAGCTTTGTTAATCTTTCTTCATATGAAAGATTTCTAATTTGGGGAATTAACTTAGTCATCCTACGCTGGACACGTTCAAGTGAATTTATATCCATTCTATAATATGGCGACCAAAACTGAACTGCATAATCTAAATGGGGCCTAACCAGAGCAAGATATAGCTTGAGAATCACACCAGGTGTCTTGTTACTTACGCTGCGATTAATAAATCCGAGTGTCCTATTTGCCTTATTACGAACATTTATGCATTGATCCTTTTGTTTTAAATTCTTACTAATTATAACTCCCAGATCCCTTTCGCAATCCGACTTCGCAATCTCAACACCATCTAGCTCGTATCTTGTAACTCTATCATCATTACCTAGCTCAGAACTTTACATTTATCAGCATTAAACTGCATCTGCCAGTCCTTTGACCATTTCAAAACCCTATCTAGATCAACTTGAAGTGATAGTGAGTCCTCCTCCGAATTAATTTCCCTACCGATTTTCGTATCATCGGCAAATTTGCAAATGTTGCTACTCAAACCTGAATCTAAATCATTTATATATATTATAAACAACAGAGGTCCCAAGACAGAGCCTTGAGGCACTCCACTTACAACATTTTCCCACTCTGACTTGACTCCATTTATACTAACTCTCTGTTTCCTTTGGTATAGCCATGCCCTAATCCAGCTTAATATAGCACCCCCAATACCATGAGCCTCTATCTTTTTAATCAGTCTTTCATGTGGCACTGTATCGAAAGCTTTGCTAAAGTCAAGGTACACAACATCACAATCCTTACCACTATCAACTGCCTCAACTATGCTAGAATAAAAAGATAACAAATTTGTTAAACATGAACGGCCATTTATAAACCATGTTGCGACTCAATTATTAATTTATGTTTTTCAAGATGAAGACGAATTTTATTTGCTATTATAGATTCGAGTAACTTTCCCACAATAGACGTTAAGCTAATTGGTCGATAGTTAGACGCAAGTGATCTATCTCCTTTCTTAAAACTGGTATCACATTAGCAACTTTCCAAAACTCTGGCACTGTGCCTGACTCTATTGATTTATTAAATATGATTGACAGTGGGTCACAAAGCTCCTCTTTGCATTCTTTCAGCACTCTGGCAAACACTTCATCCGGCCCTGGGGATTTGTTTGGTTTGAGTTTTACTATTTGTTTAAGAACATCCTCCCTGGTAACTGCTAAACTCGTCAACCTGTCCTCGTCCCCACCCACATAGACTTGTTGGGCTGAAGGCATATTGTTAAGTTCCTCTTTAGTAAATACAGATACAAAATATTTATTAAAAATACTACTCATCTCTTCATCACTATCTGTTATTTGACCTGTCTCAGTTTTTAATGGACCTATCCTTTCCCTAGTCTTAGTTCGATATAACTGAAAAAACCCTTTAGGATTTGTCTTTGCTTGCCCTGCTATACGAACTTCATAGTTTCTTTTTGCTTTCCTTATCTCTTTTTTAACATTTCTAACTAGTTGTACGAATTCCTGTTCTAAAGTGACCTCCCCATTTTTAATCCTCTTGTACCAAGCTCTCTTTTTACCTATAAGATTCTTCAAATTCTTTGTTATCCACTTTGGGTCATTAGTAATCGATCTATTCAATTTGTGTGGTATACTACGTTCCTGTGCTTTGTTTAGAATATTCTTAAATACGTTATAAATTGAATCTACATCGAAATCCCCATTTACATCACCTATCGCTGGGTTCATGTCTCGCTCCAAGACCGGCCCACACCCCATACCCAAGACTTTCCAATCAATTTGACCCAAAAAATTTCTTAGGCTATTAAAATCAGCTTTTCGAAAATCTGGCACTTTAACAGAATTTTCTCCTACAGGTCTATTCCATTCTATGCCAAATCTGATTTCTTTGTGATCACTGTTCCCTAGCTCACTCCCTATTTCGATGTCATTAATTTGTGTTTCCCTGTTAGTTAACACTAAATCTAAAATATTATTTTCCCGTGTTGGTTCCTTAATGTGTTGCGTAAGAAAGCAATCGTCAATTAATTCTAGAAAATCTTCTGCTTCACTATTCCCTGTTTTGTTCAACCAGTTTATTCCACTCAAATTAAAGTCACCCATGACATAAATACTGTTAGATCTAGATGCCCTAGATATTTCATCCCATAGATGCTTTGCTTCCATTCTGTCTAAATTTGGTGGCCTATATATAACTCCAATTATAATATTATTTGCTTTTTCGTTTAATTCTATCCAAATAGTTTCTGTGTGTGGCTCAGTTTTGATTCCCTCTTTGAGACTACATTTCAAATTGTCCCTAACGTATATGGCTACTCCACCACCTCGTCTAATATATCTATCTGTGTGAAATAGTTTAAATCCATTTATTTGATATTCGGCTAATAGAGAATTAGCCGAATATCAAATAAATGGATTTAAACTATTTCACACAGATAGATATATTAGACGAGGTGGGGAGTAGCCATATACGTTAGGGACAATTTGAAATGTAGTCTCAAAGAGGGAATCAAAACTGAGCCACACACAGAAACTATTTGGATAGAATTAAACGAAAAAGCAAATAATATTATAATTGGAGTTATATATAGGCCACCAAATTTAGACAGAATGGAAGCAAAGCATCTATGGGATGAAATATCTAGGGCATCTAGATCTAACAGTATTTATGTCATGGGTGACTTTAATTTGAGTGGAATAAACTGGTTGAACAAAACAGGGAATAGTGAAGCAGAAGATTTTCTAGAATTAATTGACGATTGCTTTCTTACGCAACACATTAAGGAACCAACACGGGAAAATAATATTTTAGATTTAGTGTTAACTAACAGGGAAACACAAATTAATGACATCGAAATAGGGAGTGAGCTAGGGAACAGTGATCACAAAGAAATCAGATTTGGCATAGAATGGAATAGACCTGTAGGAGAAAATTCTGTTAAAGTGCCAGATTTTCGAAAAGCTGATTTTAATAGCCTAAGAAATTTTTTGGGTCAAATTGATTGGAAAGTCTTGGGTATGGGTGTGGGCCGGTCTTGGAGCGAGACATGAACCCAGCGATGGTGATGTAAATGGGGATTTCGATGTAGATTCAATTTATAACGTATTTAAGAATATTCTAAACAAAGCACAGGAACGTAGTATACCACACAAATTGAATAGATCGATTACTAATGACCCAAAGTGGATAACAAAGAATTTGAAGAATCTTATAGGTAAAAAGAGAGCTTGGTACAAGAGGATTAAAAATGGGGAGGTCACTTTAGAACAGGAATTCGTACAACTAGTTAGAAATGTTAAAAAGAGATAAGGAAAGCAAAAAGAAACTATGAAGTTCGTATAGCAGGGCAAGCAAAGACAAATCCTAAAGGGTTTTTTCAGTTATATCGAACTAAGACTAGGGAAAGGATAGGTCCATTAAAAACTGAGACAGGTCAAATAACAGATAGTGATGAAGAGATGAGTAGTATTTTTAATAAATATTTTGTATCTGTATTTACTAAAGAGGAACTTAACAATATGCCTTCAGCCCAACAAGTCTATGTGGGTGGGGACGAGGACAGGTTGACGAGTTTAGCAGTTACCAGGGAGGATGTTCTTAAACAAATAGTAAAACTCAAACCAAACAAATCCCCAGGGCCGGATGAAGTGTTTGCCAGAGTGCTGAAAGAATGCAAAGAGGAGCTTTGTGACCCACTGTCAATCATATTTAATAAATCAATAGAGTCAGGCACAGTGCCAGAGTTTTGGAAAGTTGCTAATGTGATACCAGTTTTTAAGAAAGGAGATAGATCACTTGCGTCTAACTATCGACCAATTAGCCTAACGTCTATTGTGGGAAAGTTACTCGAATCTATAATAGCAAATAAAATTCGTCTTCATCTTGAAAAACATAAATTAATAATTGAGTCGCAACATGGTTTTATAAATGGCCGTTCATGTTTAACAAATTTGTTATCTTTTTATTCTAGCATAGTTGAGGCAGTTGATAGTGGTAAGGATTGTGATGTTGTGTACCTTGACTTTAGCAAAGCTTTCGATACAGTGCCACATGAAAGACTGATTAAAAAGATAGAGGCTCATGGTATTGGGGGTGCTATATTAAGCTGGATTAGGGCATGGCTATACCAAAGGAAACAGAGAGTTAGTATAAATGGAGTCAAGTCAGAGTGGGAAAATGTTGTAAGTGGAGTGCCTCAAGGCTCTGTCTTGGGACCTCTGTTGTTTATAATATATATAAATGATTTAGATTCAGGTTTGAGTAGCAACATTTGCAAATTTGCCGATGATACGAAAATCGGTAGGGAAATTAATTCGGAGGAGGACTCACTATCACTTCAAGTTGATCTAGATAGGGTTTTGAAATGGTCAAAGGACTGGCAGATGCAGTTTAATGCTGATAAATGTAAAGTTCTGAAGCTAGGTAATGATGATAGAGTTACAAGATACGAGCTAGATGGTGTTGAGATTGCGAAGTCGGATTGCGAAAGGGATCTGGGAGTTATAATTAGTAAGAATTTAAAACAAAAGGATCAATGCATAAATGTTCGTAATAAGGCAAATAGGACACTCGGATTTATTAATCGCAGCGTAAGTAACAAGACACCTGGTGTGGTTCTCAAGCTATATCTTGCTCTGGTTAGGCCCCATTTAGATTATGCAGTTCAGTTTTGGTCGCCATATTATAGAATGGATATAAATTCACTTGAACGTGTCCAGCGTAGGATGACTAAGTTAATTCCCCAAATTAGAAATCTTTCATATGAAGAAAGATTAACAAAGCTTAATTTGCATTCACTGGAAAGCGAAGAGTTAGGGGTGACATGATAGAGGTTTACAAGTGGATGAATGGACATAACAAAGGGATATTAATAGGGTATTGAAAGTATCAACACAGGACAGAACGCGAAACAACGGTATAATTGGATAAGTTTAAATGTTACCGAAAGTACTTACTAAAGTCTATCATAAATCTAAACTTATCCAATTTATACCCATTGTTTCGTGTTCTCGACTGTTTCTCGATTATACCTCGATTGTTTCAAACGTGGGTTGGACATGTATATGAGTGAGATTGGGTGTTTATAAATAGGAGCTGCCTCGTGTGGGCCAATAGGCCTTCTGCAGTTACCTTTGTTCTTATGTTCTTATCTTATGTTCTGTCTTGTGTTGCTGACACAAGTGTGTGTTGGTTGGTGTGTTTAACTTCTAGATGAAGAGGCATCATATAACAATAATAATAATAATAATAATAATAATAATAACAATAGTAATAACTAATCGCCTTCTGCAGTTGCCTTTGTTCTTATGTTTTTATGTTCTTAATATTTTATTTATATAAGTTATATATAATTAAGATGTATAAGGTGTTGCCCGTCACATGGCAAATTTTGTTTTGAGCAGGCACAAGCCCGCCTGGCGAAATCGGCTTTTTAGGCATAGAGAAACTGAAAATAGCAGTCAGTCGTGAGAAAATACTTATGCGGACTGCATGTTCTTTTGATTCTATTAAGATTTCTGAAAATGTCGAATTTTCGAAGGACATTACAGCTGCAGAAATTATTAGACTTTGTGGAAGTACAGGGAGCAACACACGTATGCCAGTTAGTGTTAAAGGAGATGGGAATTGTTTATTTAATGCCATCTCAGTTGCTGTATGTGGGGATAAGACTAGATCAGCAGAAATTAAAGCAAGGACAACTATTGAGCTTGTAGACCAATGGGACTGGTATATAACACACAATGCGGAAACAAGATTACACCTAGCGTCTCCCGATTTCGAAGAAGCTTGTCTCAATTGTGCCTTGCCTGGAAAGTATTCATCAGCTTGGAGAATGCATGCAGCGAGTTCTGTTGTAAGTAGAGAAATAATTACTGTGTACCCGGCTATCAACGGCATCCTTGACAAATGTATGTCTACTATCAATAGAGGATTTTTGCCTCGGTGTGAAGTGAAGCAGGCTCCCATTTACATTATGTGGAGCGGCAATCTTAAACTAGGAGAACAAATATAGACACCTAACCATTTCGTTCCATTAATGTCATTGCCTCCACTGGGTCACATATCCATAGATAGTACTCCGTTATTAAGCACTATTGCATTTACACCTCAAAGTTGCGGTCGATCAACATCATCTGTACAAATTGTGTACACATCAACTCCAATTGGAAATTACTCTATGCCCTATGTGTCCAAAATATATTATGACACTGAAGAGACAGGACCTGTTTTGAAGAAGCAAAAATTGTTGAATGATATCGAGAGTAAAAATTCTGGTAAGCTGCACAATGGAAGATTTTTACTTGCAGAAGAAATCTATTGGCATTTGCAAGAGAAACGCAATGTGTTTAAAGAGATCCCTCGTGGAGCTAAAGAAGACACATTTTATGTGGTTGACAATTCACATAATCTTAATATGAGTGACAAAACACGAAGTAACTTTCCTGACGACTGTGGAGTGTGGAACAGTGCTAAAACTGCCACCGTTAACAGTTACTATGTGTGGAACACTAACAAAAGTTTGCGGATGATATATATGAGAAATAATTTATTTTGTAATCGAGTTATGTTAAAAGGAAAGTGCAGTGGTTACCCTTAGATCCATTGCCCTCCCCAGATACTATCATCAACATGCACAAGTATTACACAGTCCTCAAAGGTCAATAATGCTTTTAAAAAAAGAGCAACGGTTATTAAACAGATGCAGTCTGTAGCTATCGTAGAATACTCTGGCAAGTTTACAGGAGCTACCATGCATGGTAATTCCAAAAAAATAATTCCATATATTCGGACTAGGCCTGAAGTTTTAGAAAAGATAGGGGAGATGGTTAAGAGCCATCCTCCGCGAGAGGTTTATCAAAATATGCTCATGGAAGATTCAGATTTAGCCCCACGAGACTTCAAGCAAATAAGGAATAAAAAATACAGTGAGAGGAAAAAGGAATGTAAGCCTATCCATAGGCACAATGTTGCTGATGATCTTTTAAATGTAATTTGCATGTTAGACGGTCATGAATATGTAAAGGAGATAATTCATAAACAGAACAAAATCCCCTGTGTGATATTATATTCTAAGGAGCAATTGGAAGATTTCAAGCAACATTTGTGTGCTGCCGGAAAAGAGAACCCTTATGTCACCGGTGTTGACAGGACCTTCAATCTTGGCCCTTGTTATCTAACGACAATTGTTTACAAGAACACAAATGTAATAGAAAAGGAAACATGAAACAACCTTATATTTCTCGGACCCATGTATTTACACTGGGATGGTGAATATGAAACTTACTCAACATTTTTCTACAACCTAAAAACCAAACTAGGAGATTATATCGATAACGCGAACGTAATGATTGGAAGTGATCAAGAAATAGCTTTAAGAAAGGCACTTAATATGTGCTGTTTTCCGAATGCAACACTCTTATTGTGTAGTAACCGCCTAAAGGAAAATGTTAGACACTATTTGACTGATATTATTGGTTGTACAACCACCGAAAGGATTATTATCCTAAAGAATATTTTTGGTACAAATGGAGTAGTTAGAAGTGACTGTGAGGAAAGTTTGAAACAGATATCAACAATCTCATTGGGTACTTTCCAAATACCCAAAGTTCAAAGAATATTTTGATTGCCGTTTAAAATCTTCTCTGTGGAATTATGTGTGTGTACCTCACACAAAGGCCAAAATGGATAAGTTATGGACTAACAACAATTGCGAGTCACTGAACCACATCCTTAAACTAACTATTGACTGGAAACCTCAAAAATTGCCAGATTTGATTGAAAGAATCTGCAATGTTTCAACACTCCAAATGCAAGATCTGAAGAGGGCGTTACACGGAGAAGGTAATTATGTAATTTCATCCAATTTAAAAGGGTACTTTATTCGTAAGGAAGTTTGGGATAAAAAAACTAAAGACGAAAAGATAAAGTGCTTATGGTACTTTATATCAAGAAAACCATATATTGAGGACGGAAAAATATTTGCCAAAGGCAACAGATTTTCAATTCCCAAAAATCTGCAATAGCAAGAAAACCACATCAGCGTAAGCGTCCACGAAGTGAGAGGGCAGTATAAAGTAGAGTAGTATAAGTGTTTTGGAAATTCTACCAGGCAATTGTGTGTTTATTTTGCTTATCTTTATCCTATGAGTGTATTACAATCTTCATATAAGAAGTTATTGGGTTTGCAATTTGATTATTTATATGTATCCTAGTTAATTAATTATTTGAATCTAATTTCATTTATCTTTATTTTTAATTGTATTATACATATGGTGACCTTGTTTATTTATATTCAATAATATTAACTGTCAGTTGTTTGTTCTTCTATTTGTTCTAGTTCTTTCAATATTACTATTATTAGTTAAATATTTTTTTAAGTTCCTCAATGTATCCAACACCATTTTCGGATTTTTAAAACTGTCGATTATTATCTATTTTTTACCTTTTGTTCACTTAGATCAGGGGTCTCCAAACTTTTCAATGTAAGGGCCACATTATATATTTCCCATATTTATGCGGGCCGAAGGAATAAAAAATGAAAAAAAAAATCAGTGCCAGTAATTTAATTTCCTCAAATATTAAAGTATAAACATGGAAAAATTAAAACATATCTTTTTGGAAAAAATTAGGGTAAACTAAATAGATTCCTGCCTTTAGTTTTATGCAACCAAATTAGTGTGACGAATGATACTGTCGTTTTGACTTCAAAATTTCATTAAAATCAGGTTCCAGATTAGATGAGCCAATTGTAAGAATTGATTTCAAGTGATCATCAGACAAATTTGCTCGATAGTTAGATTTCACATATTTCATTTTGGAAAATGTTTGTTCACACAAGTATGTTGAACCAAAAATGGACACAAAACTACAAGCAAACTTTATCAAATTTGGAAACTGATCTGGCTGCAGGCATTTATAAAACTCAATCAGATTTCCTTCTCTATACTTATCTTTCAGTCTGTCATCTGCCTGGAGATCAATAATTTCCATTTGAAATTGAGTTGGAAGATTTTCAGCATTGCAGTCAAATGGATTATGAAAGAGCCTGATTTCATTTGCTTTGGCATCAAGGTCAGCAAATCGCTTCTGAAACTGTTTTTTCAAATCTGAAATTATTTCATTTGCAAATGAAAAAGGAAATTCAACTTTACTTTCTGCTTGAAATTTTTCACAACATGGAAAATGAGCAAAATTCTTAACCTTCACCTGGCCTTCAAGTAGCGCAAGTTTTGCTCTGAATGCCTTGACATGAACAAAGTAGTCACTGATCAAATTTGTTTTGCCTTGCAATTTCAGATTCAAGTTATTCATATGACCTGTCATATCTGCAAAAAATGCCAATTTCCAAATCCATTCACATTCTGATAATAATGGCTGAGGTTTATTTTTCTCTGTGAGAAATAAATCAATTTCTAATCTGAGCTCAAAGAAATGTAGCAAAACCTTTCCACAACTAAGCCATCTAACTGCTGTATAATAAGGCAAGTCAACAAACTCCGCATCAATTTCTTTCAAGAAATCACGGAACTGGCGATGGTTGAGTGCATGAGATCTAATGAAATTAACCACAGAAACAACAGGTTTCATGACACAAGACATATCAACATATTTTAGGCACAATGCTTGTTGATGGATAAGGCAATGCAAAAAAATGGGTTTTGAGAATCCTCCAACCTCACAAGCTGTTGTAATTTGCCCAACCAAACCCTTCTTTGTCCCAGACATATTTATTCCTCCATCAATTGTCACACACTGCACTTGTTTCCATTCCAGGTTATATTCTGTCATAGTTTTACTTACTTCATTGAAAATGTCCTCTCCAGTTGTTGTGGTGTGCATGCTATGAACTGATGCTAATTCTTGGGTCACATTAAATTCACTATCAACACCACGAATGAATACTAAGAGCTGAGAAGTATCACACACATCAGTTGATTCATCCAACGCAAGAGAATACCAACAAAATCTTTTTGTTTTTTCCTTTATTTGCCGAATTATGTCGCCTCCTAAATCTTCAATTCTACGAGCAACAGTATTTGACCCAAGACTTATCATTTTGAAGAGGTTTACTTTTTCTGGACATACCTCTCCTGCTGCTTCCACTATACACTCTTTTATGATATTTACTCGGGTTGAACTTTAGTAGCCGTTTGTTGGACCATTCATTGATTGAACTCTAAGGGACTCCACTGGTGACGCCTTGCCAGTCTCAGACCTCAACCCTCACAGTGACTCTGTCTTCTGTTACTCACTGTAACAGTTCTATCTGCTTAAGCACTCTTTTATCCAATCGAGTAACTTCCCTTTCACTCCTGCCTGAATCTCACGCTTTTGCACTACCCTCTTGTGTGGTACTGTATGAAAGGCTTTTGGCAATCCAAAAATATGCAGTCTGCCTAATTTTCTCTTTCTTGCCTTGTCTCATAATTCAATTAATCTCTTAAGGTAGGAATTGCCATCCCTGAACCCATGCTGATGCTGTTTTATAAAGTTCATTCGCTCCAGATGTTCGATTAGCTTTATTTGCACATTCTTTTCCATCTTTTGGGATTTATTAGTCGAAGTGTTACTAATAAGACACCTGGTGTTGTTCTTCAGCTATTTCTTGATCTGGTTAGGTACCATTTAGATTATGCAGTTCAGTTTTGGTCGCCGTACTATAGAATGGATATAAATTCACTAGAACGCCTCCACCTAAGAATGACAAAGTTAATCCCCCAAATTAGAAACCTATCATATTAAGAAAGATTCACAAGGAGTAAATTACATTTGCTCGAAACGCGAAGAGTTCGTGGTGACATAATAGAGGTGTACGAGTGGAAGAATGGATATAAGAAAGTGGATATTAAAAGTATCAACACAAGATAGAACACGAAACAATGGGTACAATTTGGATAATTTGAGGTTTCGGAAAGACCTGGGTAAATACGAGTTCGGTAAAAGGGTTTTTGCTTTGTGGAACCAACTATCCCTTAACATAATAGAAGTGAGATCCCTTGATTGTTTCAAGCGCAGGTTAGACATATATATGCATGAGATTAGGTTATATATAAGATTAGACTATATATATATTAGGTTATATATATAAGACTCACTATCACTTCAAATTGATCTAATTAGGGTTTTGAAACGGTCAAAAGATTGGCAGATGCAGTTTAATGCTGATAAATGTAAAGTTCTGAGGCTAGTTAATGATGATAGAATTACAAGATACGAGCTAGATGATGTTGAGATTGTGAAGTCGGATTACGAAAGGGATCTGGAAGTTATGATTAGTAAGATTTTAAAACAAAAGGATCAATGCATGAACTGTTCGCAATAAGGCAAATAGGACACTGGGATTTATTAAGCAAAACGTTAGTAACAAGACACCTGGTGTGGTTCTTCAGCTATATCTTGCTCAGGTTAGGCTCCATTTAGATTATGCAGTTCAGTTTTGGTTGCCGTTCTATAGAATGGATACAAATTCACTTGAACGTGTCCAGCGTGGGATGACTAAGTTAATTCCCCAAATTAGAAATCGTTCATATGAGGAAAGATTAACAAAGCTTAAATTGCATTCACTGGAAAGGCGAAGAGCTAGGGGTGACATGATAGAAGTTTACAAGTGAATGACTGGACACAACAAAGGGGATATTTATAATGTATTAGAAGTATCAACACAAGACAGAACACGAAACAATGGGCATAAATTGGATAAATTTAGATTTAGGAAAGACTTGGGTAATTGGGTAAATACTGGTTCGGTAACAGGGTTGTTGGTTTGTGGAACCAATTACTGCGTAACGTGGTGGAGGTGGGGTCCCTCGATTGTTTCAAGCGCGGGTTGGACATGTATATGAGTGGGATTGGATGGTTATAGATAGGAGCTGCCTCGTATGGGCCAATAGGCCTTTTGCAGTTGACTTTGTTCTTATGTTCTTATGATACTACCATCAGTGAAAGGTTTTCCTTTTTTGGCCAACACATCGGCAACTTTGTAACTGGCTCTAGTTGAAGTTTCATTTTCAGATTTTTTCTTATTGAAAACAGCTTGTTGAGAATGCAGACTGTGCTGAAATGATTCAAACTTTTTAGTGCGTTCTGCTCCTGTGATGTGAGAATAACTTGAGCCATGTTTAGATTCATAGTGCCGACGAATATTGTATTCCTTCAGAACAGCAACACTGTCTCTACATATGAGGCATAAAGCTTTATCATTTGCTATCACAAAAAAGTACTTTATCTTCCATTCGTCATTGAACTGACGGCACTCACTGTCCACTTTTCTTTTGTTTATCTTTTCCATATCTGAAAACATAAGGGTAAAATAAATGAAATAAATTCTACAGGAAAAAAACAGCTTGTATGTGGTGTTAAAAAGCATAGCATATTATTATAAAGTGGTAAATATTATGGCAACAGCTTTCGTTGATAAACTTAATGGTTACCATTTTAACTATTTTAAACATGCAATATTTTTGGCTACAATAGTATTATTGCTATTTTGTATAACTAAGATAAAGGTATTGTCAAAGTACAGAGAAAAGAATATTGTACAGTGTTTGTGCTCCCTGAAACAGAAGCAGCGAAGCCCCACTCGCCCTCCATCCCCACAATATACAGTTATACACAACTGATTGGTTGTAATGCACAACACATACCTACCAGTACTAGTATCTGTGCGTCACACTATCGAGAGAGAGGAAAACTGACTCGGGCTGAGCGCCACCAGTCAGCAGCCCCAGCTTTGAATAATTCTGCGATGCCATTCGTACGATAATTATTTTTTCAAGGCCACCACACAGGGATTTGTTTGGCGGGCCGGATGAAATTATGTGGCGGGCCGGATGTGGCCCGCGGGCCATAGTTTGGAGACCCCTGAGTCTTAGATGTTAAATGAAACTGGTAACATCTATACCCTCGAGAGATAAATGTGAGGGTTCATGTCACAGCCATACAGTTTATATGCGAAAGGTCTGTGGTCGCTGACATACATATTAATTAGTAGGTACAGAGATTGCATATTCAATTTATTTGATTTGTTTAAAATTCTATATTTAGAGCACAAGTTTATTTCATTTTCCTTAATTTTTTGTTAATAAATAACATTGTCGTACTCTGTTTAATTATCTCATTATATTTAACTCCATTTTCTTCATTATAAATTAAAATTTAAATATAGAAAGTTTACATATTGTATGTAAGTTCTCACTGCATGAAAGTTTCTTACTTGTTTATCTTATGACATCTGCAACATTAACTAGAGAACTGTAATTACAAGTTATGACTATTTTATATTAACCCATCTAACACCATCCGCTTTATGGATGGAAGATTTGGCTGTAATAAATGAAGGCCAGCTAGTCAATACTGTCCAAAGATTGGTATTACAATGGCTAATTAGTGATCACTTTCCCATATTAAGTACATACATCCCTATAAGGTAATAACCATTGGTAAAACTTTTATCCTGGGTAAAATAACTTATTTACATTAACGCTGTAAGTTAACAATGCACTGTAATTGTTTGATTAAAATGGCTTGAAGGTTAACATCCTGAGAATAACCTTGTATATTAAACTTAGTAAGTGTAACAAGGGTAAATGTAATAATGTGTAACTTCCAGAGAATAAGTCTAACAATGGGGCTATTACATTTTACATTAGTAAAAGTGCTACCTTGGGTAAAATGATAATGTAATACTGTAACATTCTATGTGGTTAACATTTAATTGCCGGGAAGGGGGGGGGGCGTTTTGCGCCCCCCCCCCCTGTTAGATTAAGCACTTGCCCAAAACTATGTGGCTTTGCAATAATTGTAAGAACACTACTGTTATGTACTCTGACAAATCCAATGTACCTTCTTGTATATAACACAAACAAATATGTAAATAAATAAATATTGAACTGATAAATTTAACGAACTTTGGATGAGAAGGGATAGATAGTAATTTCTTTGGAAGAACAATATTGGATGAGAAGGGAGGATAGTAATTTACAGGATCCCCGGGATCCTCATGAAATGAATTGTTTGTGTATTTGCTATTTGTACCCATAGGCTAAAGCCGTTAGCTCTTGGATTCCGCCTTTCTAACCACCCGCTGTCTAATGTACTTACTCCCGACCTAATTTTCTCTCTTATCTAGTATTACACACACACATTCCCAGGATAAAGATTCAGAGAATCTGATTTCTTTCACATCACTAATCTGATGTCTTTCTGCTCACTTAGAAAGTCCTCTGTCATATATGGTGCAATAAACCCATTTTCCTTGTTGCTTTCTATTACTAAATAAATAAATATAAATATGTTTATTCAGGTAAGGTGCATACATACAAGGGATGTTACATTAATGGATCGATTTATAGATAGAGCTAGTACATACAATGCTTAAAGCCACTATTACGCAATGCGTTTCGGGCAGGAAAAACGTTAATATCTATAACTTAATACTAATTGAGGATAAAGAATAAAATGAGTTGAGAACAAATACAAATAAAGATATAAAAAAGGGGGAAGATTGTAGATTCGTAAACCTCATCCTGTAAACATTCATGTTTCTACATGTTAAACAAGCTACGAGGATGAGGGAAGGGGATGTTCCCTCCATGCTGGATGTTATATTTACCAGGAAAGAGGAAGAGATATTTATCATTCAGTACCTCCCTCCCTTGGGTAAAAGTGACCATTTCTTTTTGAGAATAAAGTATGCAATGCATTATAATCTGGAAGAAAATGAGCTTGAAGCATTTGAAAAACCTGATTTGTGAAGAGGTCATTATGGGGAACTCAGATATTTCCTTAAAGAATTTGACAGAAACACTTACTGTTAGGACATGAAGTAAATGAGATGTCAAGTTTTGTGAAATATATGATAAAGGCACAACAAAATTTATACCAAAGGAGAGATGCAGAACTAGGCAAAGGGGTTTGTTCAACAGAAATTGCAAGAGGACCAGAGACCAGAAGACACACAAATGGAATCAATATAGCAAGAGGCCTAACCCCCAAACATGCAAGCGATACAAACATGCAAGTAACAACAACAGCAGTAAGGAGAGGGGCAGAAAGACCATAAATAAAGTGTGAAAATAAACTTTTGAGTAAATTTTTTAACTACTCTCGACAGTGAAGAAAAACATATATATTCAGATGATTTGTGTTAGAATCATTAATCTTACACTTTTGGTCATATTCAACAACACAAATATACACACACACACACACACACATATATATATATACATATATTATTAAATATGACCGAAAAAGTAAGATTAATAATTCTAACACGAATTTTCTCAATTTTCCTTATGTTTCTTTTTACTGATGACGGTAAATTAAAAATCAATTCTCCAAAATTCATTCTTTATTTCTAGTCTGACGCGACACTTGAGCGCGTTTCGTAAAACTTATTACATTTTTCAAAGACTTTAGTTACACACACACAGAACAACTATAACTGAACAGAGTTTAAACAGCTTTTTCTTTTTTATACCTGCATTTGGGTGAGGTGACATGTTACAATGGTTTGGGGTGAGGTGAGAACAAACACAGAACACGAAACAATGGGTATAAGCTAAAGGGAAGAATAGATCTGTAACTGCAGAAGGCCTATTGGCCCGTATTTCTTGATGTTTCTATATTGGAGCGGAGTCTTGAAGTGGGTAGAATATAGTTGTGCGTTAATTGTCTGTTGATTGCTGGTGTTGACTTCTTGATGTGTAGTGCCTCGCAGATGTCAAGCCGCCTGTTTCGCTGTATCTATCAATGATTTCTGTGTTGTTTGTTAAGATTTCTCTGGTGATGGTTTGGTTGTGGGAAGAGATTATATGTTCCTTGATAGAGCCCTGTTGCTTATGCTCGTTAATCGCCTGGAAAGAGATGTTGTTGTCTTGCCTATATATTGATTCTTTGGGGCTTACAGTCCCCAAGTGGGCATTTGAAGGCATAGACGACATTGGTCTCTTTCAAAGCGTTCTCTGCTTT
>WNGS01009733.1:25354-41041 GCA_020271785.1 Procambarus virginalis | reverse complement strand
GCTACCTCCAACATCTGTAGTACTCAATCCCAACAGTAGGCTTTAGGTACAGAGACTGTGGATAGTTACCTGTAAGATAGTCCTTAACATCAGTACTGGAAGATGGAATATCATTTGTAAGGGATGACCCAATGGAAGAGAAGAACCTATTGAACTCAATAGCAGAATCAGAGGCTGAAAGCTGACCATCGTTATTGGACAGGAGTGTTGGTTTGTTGTTTAAAATCTTCTTTGATCCCAATATTTGTGAAATTGTGCTCCAAGTTTTTTTAATGTTGCTCTTTATTTGGGTAAATTTATCTTCGTAGTATTTAGTTTTGGCTCGTCTAATTATCTTAGATAGCAGTAAAGAGTAATTCTTTGAGAATTCTTTGGAGACGGTTCCTAACCTATACTTCTTCTCAAGGTCATGTTTTTTATTAATGGATTTAAGTATTTCCTTTGTAAGCCATGGATTGTTAAGCCTTTTGGTAGTGACTTGTTTTGTAAGCATAGGACAGTGGGTGTTATAAAGGCTAAGAGTTTTTTGAAGAAAAAATTGCACTGCTAGGTTGATGTCCCCTATGTTACCTAACTCGGACTCCCAGTTGACATTATCAGCAGCAGTTATAAAATTGTCTATAGCAGATTCATTGTGCAGCCTAAAACTTATCTCCCTTGACTCTAGAGGTGGTTTGTTAATGTTAGTTAAGAAAAATGTGGGGTAATGGTCTGTAGTGCTATCCGTGATTATACCTGAAGTAAGCGGCGAGGTTATGTTGGTCCAGATGTGATCTAGAGTCGTGGCAGTAATATCAGTGATTCTAGTAGGTCTAGTGATTAAGGGTATGAGGAAGCAGGAATTCATACAGTTGAGGAAGCTAACAGCAGTAGGGTGCTCAGGCTCGCAGAGGTCAGTATTAAAGTCCCCTGCGATAATTAGATGGTTTTTGTTCAGTCTGTTATCAAGTATTAGATTACTAAGGTTTGAATTGAATTTGGACACATCAGTGTTAGGAATTCTATAGACTGCACCCACAGACAGGATAGACTCAGCACCCTTGACTCTGAAACTGGCGAAGATATACTCCCCACAGCAGTCTCTAGTGCTAATTACTTTTAAGCATGTTAGTTCATGGTGGTAGTAAAGAGCATTACCGCCACCTCTCTGAATTTGACGACAGTTGTGAATTGCCGAGTAGTTAGGCATGTTAAAGAGTTGAGTAGTATCCTCTTTCAACCACGTTTCAGTAAGTATAATAAAAGTAAATTTGTTGTCAATAGTTTCAATCAAGACACTAACATCATCGAAGTGTTTTCCTAGGGAGCTAACATTTAAGTTGAATGTTGTGCTATGCTTTTAAGCACTAACTTGCCTAAACACACAAGTGAAGTTATACAACTTTAGAACACTTTCCCACCAGGAGACTCGACCCCTAGCCAACACAGATGCTTCACAGCAAATGGTATAGCAGGTACGCCTTTAACCCACTACACCACACTCAGACCCCTTAAAAGATATGGCCACTGCTTATTTGAAATAAGCGGGGGAATTCTGGGAAGGATAAAAACATGTACGCAGCGCTCCCCGAGAGCTGCACGCGCAGTGAAGGGGGGGGGCACATATTTACGCAAACGCATGAGGACGCTTTCCCTCTGTTACATTCCTGACCCAGCCCGCTCCGCTCGAAACAGCTCCGCTCGAAACACGTGGACTACTTCACCTCCATAGAAGTTCGGAACGGTCATCAGTGCTCAATATGGACCCTACACCAGCAACCTCGGGCCCTGCCCTAACGGACCTCCTCATCGGGGGCCCCTCGACATCACAAAGCGCCCCGCTTTGCCCGCTTCAGGAACCAAGGTATGGCCTCGCCTGTGTTTCCCACGTGGTGCCCCCTTTTAGGCCAGGACTCTCCACAGTGTTGGTGTGGGACCAGCGCCTTGGCCTTCGGGCTACGCTTTTCGTGTTCTAGTTAGCTTTCCTGGGCCTCAGAGTCCCCTCGTGGGCACCGGGGGCCCCCCCGGGCCCGCTGCCCCCCTTTATCAGCCCACGTGGGGTAGTGTTCCAGTGGCCCCCCCTTCCTGGCCTTGTGTCCCAGCTGATGATCCAGCAGCAGATGGCCCCCAGCTGTGGGGGCCCCAGCGCTGATGTCCCAGCTGGCGGCGCCCTATCCAGGGCCAGATGGTTGCCTGGTCTGGGGGCCCTCCCTAGCCACGCGCCCTAGCTGGTGGCCCAGCAGCTGCCGGCCCTGCCGTCGGTGTACACGAGTGGATGTTCAAACGACGTTGCCCAGCTGGCGGCGGGCCAGCTGCTGATGTACTATCTTTGGGGGCAAGCTGACGATCCAGCAGCTGATGTCTCGGACGGCGGCGCACAGTGGGGACGCTGGGGGGGGCTATCCTTGCTGGCCTTGGCGACGTGGACGTGGGTGAGTGGAGGACTTTTGGAGCTCACCCCTACGGCTACGCTCCGTCCCAAGGGGCGCAGACGGGTACGTGTCTCGCTGCGCTGGAGAAGGGGACGTTCGTTGCGCCTTCCCAGCGACTGTCTCTGAAGGAAGTATCGTGTATTTTATTGCCCTGTGGTCTGCTTTTGCTATCTCTTCCGGTGTGGTTCTTTAGCATTCTTTATGCTTTCCTGCTACACTTTTCTCCGTTTTAATTTCTTTTCCCTTTTATTCATTAATTTTACTTTATTCTAGTTCTTCCTTATGTCCTTTTTCGGTTATTCTGCTCCTCATTTACGTTATTTTTTATTTATTTCTCCGTTTATTTTCCGTTTTATTCCTTAGTTTTTCTTTATTGGCGCATTTAACGGGATAACGGTTTTCCCACCAGATGGTGGATGGGGGTGCGCCACGTCCCTCTCAATGTGTGCGGATGCTTCCTCCAAGGGTTACAGACTCACACTCGGAGCGACCTGGTTCAGGGATACCTGGCCCACAGCCTGGAGCCGGCTCAACATCGCGCTCCTCAAACTCTACCCCTTTTACATGGGGATATCCATCTTCGCATCAGTGTTAGCAAACAAGAGGCTTGTGTGTAGGTCCGACAACGCTGCTGTGGTAAATGTGCTACAATTTCTGTCCGCCAGGTTCCCCCTTCTCATGCAACTGGTCCGACCTCTGGCGGTTCTACTGCTTACCCATAATATTACGCTTCTTCCCTCACACCTCCCGGGCAAGTTAAACGGGGTTTGTGACGCTCTTTCCCGGTTGCAGGTACTGCCGCCCTCGCTCCTGCGAGACGCAGGACTCTCAGAGAGCCCAACCGCCGTCCCGCTGCACCTTCTGCCCTGCTACTTCACCCTGAAACTGTAAGGACCCTGCTCGACTCCCTGCAGCCCGCGACCCGGCGCACGTATCAACTTAAGTGGGCGGAGTACGTGGCGTACGTATCGGCCGACAAGAAACGGGAGCCTCCCTTCGAGGCCTCGTCCTCGACCCTGGTGAATTTCCTGCAGTCGCTGCTGTCCAGGGGCTTGGCTTGTCGCTCTCTCAGCGCTTACCTCGCGGCGATCGCCTTCATGTCTAAGCTGCATGGCAGGGAGGACCCCACTCGCCAGTTCCTGGTCACACAACTGCTTAAGGGAGCGAGCAATAGGGCTCATCGGCTCCCCACACGACGATTGCCCGTGACCAGACGACTACTGCATCGACTACTTGGGGCCCTGCGAGGTGTCTGCCACTCGACTTACGAGAAGACCTGCTACAGAGCGCTCTTCTCCCTCACCTTCTACGCCTGCCTCTGGCCAGGGGAGGTGACCTACACGGGGAAGGGGCAACACATGCTACGCTTGGACCAGTTAACTTTATCACGGAAGGCGATCGATATCACATTTGCCTCCTACAAGCACAGTGCAGGTCGTACCCCCACCTTAAGCCTGAGAGCAGACCCCTACAGCAAGTACTGCCCGGTCCGTGCCATTGCGAACTACATAGGGCGGCGGGGCATGGAGCCAGGACCTATATTCCTAGACGAAACGGGCGCCCCGGTCACCAGACAAGATTTCACAAGGGTGCTCCGTGCCGCCGTACGAGCACTAGGACTGCCTCCAAAGGATTATGCATGTCACTCTTTCAGAATTGGCAGAGCCACGCAGATGTCCAAGGATGGCCTTGCGCCGGCAGCAATCAGAGCAGCCGGCAGGTGGAAAAGTGATGCGTTCCACTCTTAAGTCAGGCACGATGTCATTCCACTTCCTAGATAAGTTCTTCTGTGGCCAGCGGGCACCTCGCCCTTCGGGGGTGGGGGACCGGCTGCGCTGGCCTGCGGAGTGGGGGTGCTGCGCCGGATCCCAAAGTCTAGGGCTGCCCGCAGCTACTTACCATATGTCAAGTGCACATTTGTAGTGCAAGTTGGGGTTTGCAGACTTTACAAGTAACCTAGGAACTAGCATATCATTACCTTATCTTATGTGTATAAGATAAGATTAGATTGATATTAAGATATGATTGATTGATATAATTAAGATATGATTTGATTTCTCTTAAGATATGATAAGATTACCTTATCATATATATCTTATGTGTATACAGAATTTTAATTTTATACTACTGTACTGGCTGTGCCACTCATTTATAACTCTGGTGTTGTCTTTATTATATCATTAAGCTGGTTGTGAGTATTGCAACATTGCTTTGGGTACTTACTTCTTTAGTAACTTGCTTGTCTAACTGGTGCCAGGACTGTTATTAATGTGCTACGACCTATTTCCTTAGCTGCATTTTGCAGTACTGGCTTTCTATTCAGTCATGTTATACGACAGCATTTATATGTGGTACAGCAGTTGTCTTTAGACTTTATACAATAAAATAGGCCCCCCCATCCTGGCTTGTGTTTTTATCCCCGATCAGAAATGGCAATTTCGAGGTATTTAATCCTCCCAAAGATCACCATCTCCCAAGGGCACCAGAGCTAGTGAGAGGTTACTCACGTTCTTTCATAAAGTTCCTGTTAATATGGGAGAACACTGTGTCTATATGCTTTTAAGCACTAACTTGCCTAAACACGCAAGGTAAGTTATGCAACTTCAAACCCTTAAAAGAGATGGCAATTTCGGGGTATTTAATCCCCCCCCCAAAGGATCTAAGTGTGGTGTAGTGGGTTAAAGGCGTACCTACTACGGCATTTGCTGTTAAGCATCTGTGCTGGCTAGGGTTCGAGTCTCCTGGTGGGAAAGTGTTCTAAAGTTGTATAACTTCACTTGCGTATTTAGGTAAGTTAGTGCTTATAAATATATATATATATATATATATATATATATATATATATATATATATATATATATATATATATATATATATATATATATATATATATTACGAATATGTCATCTACATAATGGCAATATACAGTTGGTTTTTGTCTGCTACTGAAGACCCTGGACAGAGTATACAGAGACGAGAGCACCCCCAAATTAGACATACCCGAGCCACACTTGAAGAGTCTTCTCGAAGCATGTACAAAGGAAGCCCTTTCATCAGTCCACAAGGAGACTAAATAAATAAATAAATAAATGTTTATTCAGGTAAGGTATATACATACAAGTAAGGTTACATTAATGGATCGAATTATAGGTAGAGCTAGTACATACAATGCCTAAAGCCACTATTACGCAATGCGTTTCGGGCAGGAAGAACATTAATATCTAGAACTTAATACTAATAGAGCATAAAGAATAAAATGTGTTGAGAACAAATACAAATAAAGATAAAAAAAGGGGGAACATGACTGAAAAAGCAGCACAAATACAAAAGGTTGACAAACAGCGTTGATTAAAAAATAACAGACATGGGTTGAACTAGAGGGGTAAGGTAGGTTACAGGGAATTTATTAGGTAGTGTTTAGTTTTTTTTTAAACTGGTTGAGAGAGGTACAGTCTTTAACATGGTGGGGAGGTCATTCCACATTCTGGGTCCCTTGATTTGTAGAGCATTTCTAGTTTGATTAAGCCGTACTCTTGGAATATCAAAACTGTATTTATTTCTGGTGTGGTGCTCATGGGTTCTGTTACAACCTTCAATGAAGCTTTTGAGTTCAGGATTGGCATTACAGTTCAGCGTTTTATATATGTATGATACACATGAGAGAATGTGCAGTGACTTAATATCTAACATATTCAGAGATTTGAGTAGGGGTACCGAGTGATGTCTGGGGCCAGAGTTGGATATTGTCCTAATAGCAGCTTTGTGTTGAGTAATTAGAGGACGTAAATGATTTGGGTAGTAGAACCCCAAGCACAAATACCATAGTTGAGATATGGATAGATGAGGGAGTAATAGAGAGTCACCAGGGCAGGTCGGGGTACATAATATCTGATCTTAGAGAGAATGCCAACAGTTTTTGAAACTTTTTTTGATATGTTTAGAATGTGTCCCTGGAAATTCAGCTTGTGGTCAATGAGAACGCCAAGGAACTTACCATCTAATTTGTTACAAATTTGGGTATTGTTAATTTTGAGATTTATTTGATTAGAGGATTTATTGCCAAACAGAATATAGAAAGTTTTGTCAATGTTAAGGGTGAGTTTGTTGGCAGTTAGCCAAAGATGGACTTTATTTAGCTCAGTATTTACTGTGGCATTTAGAGCAAGGGGGTCAGGACTGGAGTAAATGAAGGTTGTGTCGTCAGCAAAAAGAATTGGTTTGAGGTGTTGGGAGGCATTTGGAAGGTCATTAATGTAGATGAGAAAGAGGAGAGGGCCAAGTATGCTGCCCTGAGGAACACCGATGTTGATGGGTAGGGTGGGAGAAATTGAATTATTCACAGAAACATACTGGAGCCTGTCAGTAAGGTAAGATTTGAGATATTGCAGGGAGTGTCCTCTGACTCCATAATGATGTAATTTAAGAAGAAGGTTTGGTGGTTGACAGTGTCAAAAGCCTTACGCAGGTCCACAAATAACCCAACAGGGAACTCATTTTTATCAAGAGCTGCATGAATCAAGTTAATCATACTAATAAGTGCATCGTTAGTGCTTTTTTTTGGGTCTGAAGCCATATTGACAAGAGCTAAGTATATTGTGTTTGGCTAGATAAGAGTAAAGCTGCTTGTAGATTAGTTTTTCAAATATTTTTGACAAGTTAGGCAGGATTGATATAGGTCTGTAGTTGTTAACATCTGTGAGATCACCACATTTGTGGACAGGGGTTACTCTCGCTTTCTTTAGAATATCTGGAAAGGTTTGGAGTTCAAGTGACTTGTTGAAGAGCAATGCAATAGCAGGGCTAAAGATCTGGAGGCTTTTTTGTAAATTAAAGTTGGTATCTCATCAAGGGCACTAGACTTGGTTTTAAGGGAAAGGATTATCTCATTGACGTCAGTGGAATTAGCAGGCTTTAGGTACAGAGACTGTGGATAGTTACCTGTAAGATAGTCCTTAACATCAGTACAGGAAGTTGGAATATCATTTGCAAGGGATGACCCAATGGAAGAGAAGAACCTATTAAACTCAATAGCAGAATCAGAGGCTGAAAGCTGACCATCGTTATTGGACAGGAGTGTTGGTTTGTTATTAAAATCTTCTTTGATCCCAATATTTGTGAGATTGTGCTCCAAGTTTTTTTAATGTTGCTCTTTATTTGGGTAAATCTATCTTCGTAGAATTTAGTTTTGGCTCGTCTAATTATTTTAGATAGCAATAACGAGTAATTCTTTGAAAATTCTTGGAGATGGTTCCTAACCTATACTTCTTCTCAAGGTCATGTTTTTTATTAATGGATTTAAGTATTCCCTTTGTAAGCCAGGATTGTTAGCCTTTTGGTTGTGACTTGTTTTGAAAGCCTAGACAGTGGGTGTTATAAAGGTTAAGAGTCTTTTGAAGAAAAGATTGCAGCTAGGTTGATGTCCCCTATGTTACCTAACATGTATATACAANTTCCCAACCATGTTAAAGACTGTACCTCTCTCAACCAGTTTAAGATTAAATCTAAACACTACCTGATAAACTCCCTGTAACCTACCTTACCCCTCTATTGTCAACCCATGTCTTATTTTTTTTTTTATTCAACGCTGTTTGTCTACATATTGTATTTGTGCTGCTTTTCAGTCATTTTCCCCCCTTTTTTTTGTACCTTTATTTGTATCTGTTCTCAAAACATTTTATTCTTTTTGTTCAATTAGCATTAAGTTTTAGATATTAATGTTTTCTTGCCCGAAACGCATTGCGTAATAGTGGCTTTAGGCATTGTATGTACTAGCTCTATCTATAAATCGATCCACTTATGTAAAATCTCTCTATGTATGTACCTTTCCTGAATAAACATATTTATATTTATTTATTTATTATTTATTATATTACTCAGGCTATGGTGCCAATGTCAGAATTATCAAATGATGTACCTTGCATACATCAGATCTTTAGTGGATTATGCTGCACCTCTGGTTGTTTTGATGCCTGAAAGAAAGCTTGGAGGGCTTGAAAAATTGCAAAACGAAGCCTTGAGGATAATCCTTGGGTGCCCTCGTACCACAAAGATACTTAATATGAGAAAGGAACTTAATATTCCGAGCGTTGTTGATCGTGTTACTGAAATTAACTGTCAAATTGGTATAAAAATGCTTAGGCTAACTCATCCTAATCCTTGCACAGAAGCCCTCCAGAATTTCTTTATTGAAGATCAGCATTGTTCCAAATGGAACAAAAAATGGAACTCAACTCAAAATGTATCAGATTCATGATTTGTACCAAGAGAAACAACAACGGCACTTTCCTGCACCGTGGGAGGTTACACCCTTTCCAGTTTTAATCCCTCCCTTTCCACCCAAGAAGCAAATTAGAGATCAGCCCAAGCTTCGTCTTGAGGCAAAGCTCAACGCCTTAAGCCATATTGATGCTCTGTCCACAGAGTATTCTCTCTCTCAAATCATATACACTGATGGTTCCCTACACCGCACCACGGGTGCAGCTGGAAGTGCAGTTGTTCTGACAATGGGCGATGGCTTGTACTTTGAGTGGGGAGTCCGTATAAACAACTGGGCCTCTACCCTTCAGACCGAACTATTTGCCTTGCTCCTTGCACTGAAATGTGTACAAGTCTCCAAACTTGATACAATAATTGTAAGTGACTCCTTATCATCCTTAAATGCTCTCAACTCTTTAAGACATAACTGTAACATGCTCGTGTCCGAAGCTAGACACAAATACAACAAAATTATTAAGGATGGTAACAGAGTCCATTTCATGTGGTCTCCATCTCATGTTGGCCTCCGAATGCATGATAGAGCTGATAAGTTAGCCAAAGAATCTGCCTTTAAAGGAGACGTTGAGTGTAAACTTGATTGTCAATGAGCAATCTGAGAGCAACAGTACACCGAGAACTTCAACAAGATCTTGTAGATCTGAGGCAAAGTGAAATTGACACCAGTAATTCCATCTATCATCATACTATCATGCAAGAGGAGCCACACATCTATGGATCATCCAATAAAATCAGCAAACTTCTAGATGTTACTGCTGCTCAGCTTAGACTCGGTTACAAGTATCTCTGGAAATTCTCATTATCTGCCGATGTAGACCTGACCAAATGTAAACTGTGTCAACAAAATTATTCGCACACCCTCCGTCACTATGTGATGGAGTGCGAAAAGATATGTGAATTTAGAGACAATTCTATAACCAATGTTCCAGCGATGTGTAAATATTTCATTCAAAATGATCTGCTACCAGAAATTCTAGCCAAATATCCCCAGTTTGCTAACTGTAGGTAGTAACTAAGTGATTGTAACCTATCCACCGCTGCCCGCTGGATGGGGGGCGGTGTGCAGGACAAACATATAAATTGTGACACTAGCTCTCCACATATGTCAGTTGCTTAATTTAGAACCTGTACTTGAGGTCGATCTCGAACCCATTGTTGATGTGACGATATATAATGAATTTTGTAACTAGCTCATCAAGATTGTAACTTGCTTATAGCTAAATATATTGTGGGGTTCAGTCCCTGAGATCAAGATGGGTATGGAGTGCATAATAAATGAACTAAACTAAACTAACTTAGGTAGAACTTAGTTTTTCTTTTCAACGGGTTGAGAGAGGTACAGCCTTTGACATGATTGGGAAGGTCATTCCACATTCTGGGTCCCTTGATTTGTAGAGCATTTCTAGTTTGGTTAAGTCGCACTCTTGGAATATCAAATATGTATTTGTTTCTTGTGTGGTTGATAAAAAATTTGACTGCTATGGGGAATCTAGTATTATTATGGAGTAGGGTCAGCAGTTAGAATTAAGATGTATCCAAGTAATGGAGATTATAAAGGCCCGGCCTCCAATAAAAATATAAAACAGAAATGCTTATAGTGGCTTCCTGAAAATATCAGCCTAGAGGTAGATCATTGATCTCCTACACAAGAAGAATGGATACTCCTTTAAAACTAACTTATTTATTAAACCCTCATAACAACCCCCCCCCCTATGCATTCACAACAATAACAATAATTACTTTACCACACTATCTTACGTTAACTACCTCGGTCCACATAGACAGGATACAAGGTTTACAGTTGGGACAAGCTAGGGTAAAGTCTACTAGGCAAGGGACACTAGCAAGGACTCTAGGTAGCTTACTGGTACTACGGGAGCCCACGTGGTTCCACTGGGACCCCCTTAGAGTAACTTAGCAATATAAACACTAGTGATACCTAATTAATTAATACACTTTAATACTATACACATTAATACACACTTATGCCAGAAAACGAGAATACAGCAAGTTACTTATCTTGGTAAACTAGACACAGAATAAGGTAAGGGAGAGAAGTAGGAGGAAGGGGAGAGAGATGCAGAGATATTTACACCACGAACGCCAGCCAGAGAAGAACGCATCCAGCGTCCACTCCAGGGCTCCCGAGTTGTTGTGGTGCCGGGAAGAGCCTAATTGATCGTGCAGCTTATACACATTACAAATCTTCACCGATGTACAATATTGTTTACTTTACTCGTTCTAAGCATAGTTAATAATTATTACAATGTTATACTTAATCCACAACAAGCTCAAGAGTCTGAATGCTCTGTGAGAAACAAGATTCGTCTTACGTCTGGCAAGGAAGATAGGAATGCACATCAACAAGCGCACAAAGAACGTAAGGTAACTTATTTAGAGCTTAATATGACCTCTGGTTTCCACTGAAGAACCCAGGGTCGTAACAGTGGTGCTCATGGGTTCTGTTACAACCTTCTATGAAGCTTTAAAGGTCAAGATTGGCATTACAGTTCAGAGTTTTAAATATATATATATATATATATATTTATTTATTTATTACATACAAGAAGGTACATTGGGTTTGTGAGAATACATTGAATAGTATGGTATTTACAATCTTGTAAAGCCATAGTACGAGCAGCGTTTCGGGCAGGTTCTTAATCTAACAGATAATTTTAAGTAGGTAATTTCTATCAGAATTGTAAATGATAACAAAATACATTGCAAGAGAAAAATGAGATAAGAGAGCGTATAGTAAGTATATTAAAGCACATTGCTATATTAAAGCTCTGATTGATTGCATGACAGCTTGATGGTAATTAAACAAGATTAATAGACACCCAACAGCAGATTGACAGCACATATAAGACAGCAATGATCACAATGGAAAGATGTTCAGATTGGTACATAAAGATGGGAGACTGGGTAGCAATAGATACAGATAAACAAGATATAAACACCATACAGCAGATTTGCAGCACATTTAAGAAGACAGCAATGATCACAATGGTAAAGATGTTAATTTGGGAACATAAAGGTTGGGAGATTGGGTAGCAATAGATACAGGTGCAATTTAAGGCAAAAGGTGAAAAAATATGAAGATGAAATTAGGTACTTTTTAGTATTGATTTTGAATGATGTAAAAGTTGGACAGTTTTTCAATTCAATAGGGAGTGAGTTCCATAAACTGGGTCCCTTTATTTGCATAGAGTGTTTACACAGATTAAGTTTAACTCTGGGGATATCAAAGAGATATTTATTTCTGGTGTGGTGATAATGGGTCTATTACATCTGTCCAGGAAGAGTTTCAGAGCAGGATTTGCATTTAAGAACAGGGTTTTGTAAATGTAGTTGACACAAGAGAGTACAGAGTACAGAGTATATAGAGTACACGTGAGAGGAGGTGCAGTGACTTAATATCTAACATATTAAAAGATTTAAGTAATGGTACCCAGGAGCTTAATTTGACCTGAGGCTTTATTACCAAATAAAATATAGAAAGTTTTGTCAATGTTGAGAGTGAGTTTGTTGGCAGTAGCCAAAGATGGACTTTATTTAGTTCAGTATTCACTGTGACATTTAGAGCAAGAGGGTCAGGAGTGGAGAAAATGAAAGTTGTGTCTATCAGCAAATAAAATTGGTTTGAAGTGTTGGGAGGCATTTGGAAGGTCATAATGAAGATGAGAAAGAGGAGAAGGCCAAGTATGCTGCCCTGGGAACACCAATGTTGATGGGTAGGGGGGAGAAATTGAATTGTTCACAAACATACTGGAGCCTGTCAGTAAGGTAAGATTTGAGGTATTGCTGGGAGTGTCCTCTGACTCCCATAATGATGTAATTTAAGAAGAAGGTTTTGGTGGTTGACAGTGTCAAAAGCCTTATGCAGGTCAACAAATAACCCAACAGGGAACTCATTTTTATCACGAGCTGCAGAATTAAGTTAATCATACTAATAAGTGCATCGTTAGTGCTTTTTTTTGGGTCTGAACCCATATTGGCAAAGGCTAAGTATATTGTGCTTGGCTAGATAAGAGTAAAGCTGCTTAGATAGTTTTTCAAAATTTTTTGATAGTTAGGCAGGATTGAATAGTGTAGTTGTTAACATCTGTGAGATCACCACATTTGTGGACGGGGTTACCGCTCGCTTTTTTAGAGTATCTGGAAAGGTTTGGAGTTCACGTGCTTGGTTGAAGAGCAATGCAATTGCAGGGGCTAAGGATCGGAGGCTTTTTTGTAATAAGGTTGGTATCTCCTCAGGGCACTAGACTTGGTTTTAAGGGAAAGGATTATCTCATTGAGGTCAGTGGAATTAGTAGGGTGTAATGGTTGTGGTCAGAGAAACAATCTTCCGTCCTCATCGTTTTATTCTCCGCCAGTAACAACAACAAAACAAACATCAGTACATGAAATATTGTTAACAAGACATAAACAAAGAGCATCTGCTCCAAACATCTACCTCCAACATCTGTAGTATACTCAATCCCAACATTCCTCCCCTTTTAAATAACTCTATCCCTACAGTTAAGCCATCAGGCGGTCGTATGACTCTCCTGATTTTCTCAACTGGAGTCCGACCTGTTACTTCTGGGGAAACATTCCTACACAAACGTGGCACAGTGGGGAAATCTTCCGTCAATGGAATACGAGACAATTATTGCCACATAACGCTATAAATTCACGAGCTATTCTTGCTGGGAATTATTCTCAATACGGCAGTCTTTGGACCTTTAACATCATAAAAACATCCTCATTTGAATTAACTAATTATCAGTACCAAAACAGAGCTAAATGTGACCTTTCTACCACATATTGACATCCGGACAAAGAGGGCCAAGGCGTCAGTGGTGGAGGGTGGTCGAGCCATTACTGCTAGGACCAGAGTCGCTGAGGCACACCATTTAGCTCCTAGAAATTCTCCCTTGGAGGGAAGCCCCCCCCTGTGTTGACAGGGGTAAAGTGCCTTCTTGATATCGACACGCAGCTACGTCACTATAGGGGAAGTGTATTACCGAAATCCGTTAAGTATCCCTTCATTTCTGGCCAGCTTATGAGAGGTATATGAGGGCGAACCGGCTGTAGCACCAGAGAAGAGGAAAGTGACTAAACCCAGGTAATTACTCCTTGGTCATTATCTTATAAATACTATCCCAATATTTAGCCTCCTCTGACATAGCTGTCCATATTATAGTATAGTATATATATATATCTATATAATATCTATATATATATATATATATATATATATATATATAGATCTATATATCTATATAGGATTTCTGTTATTGCAGCAAGTGCCCATGGCAGGAAACAATTGAAAAGAAAGCAAGCAATTAATTTTGGCACACCAGTAAGATGGGTGTTGATACTAGCCTTAACGATGAGGATTTATTTGGTGTCATCATCCTGGTTTATACCTGGTGGACCAGGACTACCATACAATAATATAAGACCTCTCAATTTCAATGAATATATGTAGTTTAACTACTGTAGTTTGATTGGCTGCAGATATATAACTTTAATATAACCCCCCCCCTAATGTGCAAGGAGTTGATTTGTGAGAATATTGCAGAAATCCAGTCCGCTAAACATCATACAAATTGCTATCGAGATATATATAAATTAACGTAAATATAAACAACATATAAATTCATGTCCAATTAAATAAATCTAAATCTCACAGGTCAGTTCCCCACACGTCCCGTCAAATCATCACCCCCCCTGTCACATTCCCCCCGGTCACATCCCCCCCGTCAACCTCACCCCCCTGTCACATCTCACCCCCCCTTGTCACATTACCCCGTCACCATAACCCCCCACATCCACCCCCCCCCGTCACCATCACCCCCCATCCCCCCGTCCCCCATACATCTTGGAGTGCTTGGAGGCGCTGTGGGGTTAGGACAGGCTCACGGGCACCACGTATTTACATACAATATTAGTGATGCATTTGCATTTTTATCTGCATTTAAGTGATACTGATTTTATAATAATAATAATAATAATAATAGAATGCAAAGACCAATAATAAAATAATCATTAATATATATATATATTGAACACTGCCTACAGCTTCTTTTTCCGATCGGCTTGGAGGACCACTCCCCAGTTATCCGAGGGGAAAATGAACATTGACATTCCTGAAGGAATTAGGCGACAAATTGATCGGTGTTACAAAAGCAGGGGGGTGACCTGAGCGTAGAAAAACTTATTGCTGTTCCAAGCAGCCCTCAGTGTCGCGATTTCAGAGGGGGAACTGCCTGTGCGTCCTTGGGCACTAGTCCCAACTCTCTCGGAGGGAATTAAAAGAAATTGTTTGACTTGCAAACCAGATCGAATCTGTCCGTGAACCTTGATTAGTGGATTCCTCCCGCTGGTGTGTTTTTCATATAGTAGCTTGCTAATAGGTTGTGTTGTCTGTGTGTGTGTGTGTGGAGTGTGGTGTGGTTGTGTGTGGTGTGTAGGTGGTGAGGTAAGGGCTCTTTGTGTGTGTGTGTGTGTGTGTGTGTGTGTGTGTGTGTGTGGGTGTGTGTGTGTTTTTTTTTTTTTGGGGTGTTGGGTGTGTGTGTGTGTGTGTGTGTGTATAGGTGGGGTAAGGGCTCTTTTGTGTGTGTGTTGTGTGTGTGTGGTGGCGGCGCGCGTAAAAGTCCGAATGGTCTGCCAAGGCCAATGCTACTACCATACAGCACCTCTTATGACCCCTGGAAAGATACAGGCAGTGTTCAACGTTATTACAAGGTTAAAGATCCAGTGTTATCATCTACTACATGTAATTAATTACGTTAATTCTCGCATACACGACAGAAATAACACCCACATGAATTAAAAAGGGGAAAAGAATACTTCAGGCATAAACCCATTTGACATTTCCACAGCTTTAAAGATTAAATGTTTCTCATAAAACATTTCTGAAGTGTATCATGTTTAATCAAGCCATCGTTTGCTCAGAGTATTACTTTAGTTGTAATGTAACTATCTAGACCTCAACTCTAAAACCCCCACCCAA
>WNGS01009733.1:12928-24354 GCA_020271785.1 Procambarus virginalis | reverse complement strand
CTTCCCCACGAGCCTGAGAAAGTACAAGGGAAACATTATCAGGCTTGAAAACGAGGGAAAAACTTCATTCACGAATGTGCCCCACCCCCACCATGGAGCCACAATTAGAGGCAGGACACCCAACAAGAAGCTATCGCCGATCTTACCGGGGGCCCCCAGGGATGCGTCGTAAGTATACGCCCACAAACGCCACTTAAGAACCGTGAGTCCGTCGAGAGCGGGTTCAGTGACGAAAGGAAGATTGACAATAAAAGGGGTCCCATCGCTCGAGACGTTGGGTACTACAGTTCTACGGGTGCAAGAGTATGCCTCCTCAAATACCCGGGCTTCAAAAGAAAAGAAGGTCAAAAGAATAATCAAAACAGGCAAAAGATCGGCAGGAAATGACAATTTGATAGGAGAAGAGGGGGGGGGGGAGAAAAAATGAAACACGAGGAAAAGGAAAAGGGGTCTGGCAAAATTGGTAAAGGCAGCAGCAGGAGCATAAGGCTGCAAAAGGACAGATGGCTGACCCATGGAGCATCACACTCCAGCAGCTGCCCACCAAGCCCCCTCACGGCGACAACGAGCCAGACAGTGAAGGGGAGGAGATCAGTGATCTATCTCTAGGCTGACATTTTCAGGAAGCCACTATAAGCATTACTGTTTTATATTTTTATTGGGGGCCTTTATGATCTCCATTACTTGGATACATCTTATTTCTAACTGCTGACCCTACACCATAATAATACTAGATTCCCCATAGCAGCCAACTTTATAACAAGTGGTTGGCCTGACCGGGATGAACTGTAATTGTAAAAAATTAGATTTTTGAGTGCCAAAACTAAAAATTCTTGTTTTCCGCAGAACGGTTGTGTGTTAGCCTGGGGCTCAGCTCATCTAGCAAAGGATATATCTGGCACTGACTGGACACCCAGCTGGATCCCTTCACAATTGAGGTAAGTGTGGCCTTGTGTTAGGGGCCGTGCAAATTTTTTGGTTTTTCCAATTTTAGTTTTTAATTTTTTTCTTTTGCTAGGAGCTAAATTTATTAGTGATGGCGTCTAAAATGCAGGAACTGGCAAAGGATCCTTCAGTGGTAGAGATTAAGAAGCTCACCAAATCAAATTTAGTATTGTTAGGCAAGGAATTTGGTCTCGAGTTAAACCACACTGATAAAAGTGGACCTTGGTGAATGAAATTTTACGGCAATGTATAGACCAAGAACTATTGCCAAGTGATACAATTTTATGCGAGCCCAGTTCAGGGGAAATTGTAGCTAGTAGAAATATAGAGTTAGAATTAACACCAGCCAAGTTAAGACTGGCAGAGCAAGAGGCTAGAGTAGTAGAACAAAATGCTAAAGTTGAAGAGCAAAGGCTCAAAAATGAGGCGGCAAGAATGGTACCCCACCTACTGGGGACTCAAACCCCAGGCATTCTGATAAAAGCATAACTTACCTCCATAACCTTAGCATAACATAACTTACTGTCTGAAACATGTTCCTTTGAGGAAAGCCAGAAAGAGATCCAACGTAGAAAGAGAACGCAGACGACACTATAAACGCAGGAAAAGAATACGGAACTGCTAATGCAGACACGAATTTCCCGTCAAAGAAGGAATAATTTAAATAGGGAGATTGAAGAAATCGAGCGGAAATTGAAACACTCATATGAAACTGAAGAAAGGCAGTTAGAACAGAAAGCAATTCAGGAAATAAAGAAAAATCCAAAATACTTCTTCACATATGCGAAATCAAAAGCAAAAACTACTGCCAGTATTGGACCTATTCGTACAAGTGAAGGTTCATACACGGAGGATGACAAAGAAATTAGTGAAATCCTAAAAAAGCAGTATGAGGACATGTTTAGCACTCCAATAAACAACATGAAAGTAGAAGATCCAGACAATTTTTTATGCGGGATATCCAAACCCCTGTAAATATAACTGATATCAACACGAGCGCACTAAATTTTGAAAGAGAAATTGAAAACATGCCCATGCACTCGGCCCCAGGTCCAGACTCATGGAATTCAATATTTATAAAGAAATGCAAAGTGCCGGTAGCACAGGCACTCAGTATAGTGTGGAGGAAGAGCTTGGACACGGGGGAGATACCAGATGCACTTAAAGTAGCAGACATAGCCCCTCTACACAAGGGAGGGAGCAAAGCATTGGCAAAGAATTATAGACCAGTTGCACTAACATCGCACATAATAAAAGTATTTGAGAGAGTGATTAGGAGTCAGGTCACCAATTTCATGGAGACCAATGACCTTCACAACCCAGGCCAACATGGATTTCGAGCGGGAAGATCGTGCCTCTCACAGCTACTTGAGCACTACGATAAAGTCACTGAGGCATTAGAAGAAAAACAGAATGCTGATGTGATATACACGGACTTCGCAAAGGCTTTCGATAAATGTGACCATGGCGTGATAGCACACAAAATGAAGTCAATGGGAATAACCGGTAAAGTAGGACGCTGGATACTCAGTTTTCTGTCAAACAGGACTCAGCGAGTAACGGTCAACCATATAAAATCTAGTCCAAGTGCAGTTAAAAGCTCTGTACCTCAGGGTACAGTCCTTGCACCGCTGCTTTTCCTTATTCTCATATCAGATATAGACAAAAATACAAGTCACAGCTTCGTATCATCCTTTGCAGATGACACAAAAATCAGTATGAAAATTACCTCGGCTGAAGACATTGAAAAACTTCAAGCTGATATTAATAAAGTTTTCGACTGGGCATCAGAAAATAATATGATGTTTAACAGTGATAAATTCCAGGTACTCAGGTACGGTAAAAATGAGGACCTTAAACATAATACAGGGTACAAAACACAATCAAATGTGCCCATAGTAGGAAAACAGCATGTAAAGGATTTGGGAATAATGATGTCTGACGACCTAACGTTTAGGGAGCATAACCAAGCAAATATTGCGACAGCCAGAAAAATGATAGGATGGATTACGAGAACTTTCAAATCCAGGGATCCCATCACAATGCTTGTACTCTTCAAGTCACTTGTGCTGTCCCGTCTTGAGTACTGTTCAGTACTCACTTCCCCCTTCAGAGCAGGAGAGATTGCTGAAATAGAGGGAATACAGAGAACATATACAGCACGTATAGACGCGATAAAGCACCTAAATTATTGGGATCGTCTCAAAGCTCTCCAAATGTACTCACTAGAAAGAAGACGAGAGAGATATCAAATAATATACACCTGGAAGATACTGGAGGGCCAGGTCCCAAATCTACACAGTAAAATAACAACGTACTGGAGTGAACGATATGGAAGAAAATGCAGAATAGAACCAGTGAAGAGCAGGGTGCCATAGGCACAATCAGAGAACACTGTATAAACATCAGAGGTCCGCGGTTGTTCAACGTCCTCCCAGCAAGCATAAGAAATATTGCCGGAACAACCGTGGACATCTTCAAGAGGAAACTAGATTTATTCCTCCAAGGAGTTCCGGACCAGCCGGGCTGTGGTGGGTATGTGGGCCTGCGGGCCGCTCCAAGCAACAGCCTAGTGGACCAAACTCTCACAAGTCAAGCCTGGCCTCGGGCCGGGCTTGGGGAGTAGAAGAACTCCCAGAACCCCATCAACCAGGTATCAACCAGGTTCCTGAATTTCAGAGTCAGACCCTGAAAGATTTTTCAACCATTTTCAGAGACTAGCCATGTCCATGAACTGGCCAAAGGAAGAGTGGTGAAAATCTTGCAGGGGTGGCTTAGGGGTAAAGCAAAAGATATTTTTTAAACATGCCTGACGACGAGTGTTTTGAATATGATAAAGTCAGGGAACAAATTTGAGGGCATATGAAATCATGCCAAGCTTATCGCAACCTTAGGCCTACTCACAACCAACCTCTCACTGAATTTGCTAATGATCATATTAGATTGTTTGAAAAATGGATTCGCTCGGCTAAAGCCGAAACATACGAGGCACTTAAGAATTTAGTTTTAGTGGAACACTTTATAGATAATATGCCAGAGAATGTAGCACATTACATTAGAGGAAGGATAGAGGTAGATTCTAAAATAGTGAATTTGGTCAAGATGGCAGAAAACTACCAGTTGGCGGGCAAAAGGCCCAATAAAAATAATTATACCACACAGAGTAACAAAACTTATACCCACAGCCAGTCCAGACCAGCTCATTCTAACCCTATAACTAATGCACCTTCTGTTTCAGACATAACTAACCCTGTTAAATTGTCTAACCCCACAGCACCTAAGAGTGAACCAAAGGGCAATCCTGTTAGTAATGTCTCTTCTCCCCGACGTATCTGTGGTCACTGTAAATGTCCAAACCATATTACTAGCCGTTGTAGGCAACTGTACCCAGAAAAAAGACCCAATGCTCTTGTTGTGACACAGGGCGTGAGGCCTTCTGAAGGGTTAGGGAGTAAGACCTCCAACCCGCAGTGGTTGGACCTGCTTACCCCATTCTTATCAAAAGGGAGACTACTTTTGTCTGAGGGTTCTTCCTAGAAGGACGTGGTGATCTTCAGAGACACCGGTGCCATCCAGACTTTAATTTTAGAGAGTGCATTGCAAGGTGCCAACACTCTCGACACTGGGGAGGTGGTACTGGTCGAGAGTGTCACTAGTGATACTCGAGCAGTACCCCTCCGTAAGGTTACCCTGGAATCTGATTTCCACACGGGTGTTTGTACAGTCGGAGTCACTTTGTGCCTACCTTTCCCTAATGTTGATGTAACATTGGGTAATGATTTAGCAGGGGATAAGGTAGGGGACTCCAGACTGCCTATTATGTTGCCTACCCCTAAGGTTTCCCTGGATCTACCCGCCGCAGAGGATAATGTTGTGTACCCTGTGTGCGCGGTGACCAGGTGTATGGGACTTAAATGTAAGGGCAGCCCTGTGCTGGCCAAGGTGGTAAATCCCGAGGACACGAGGAACTTTCCGAGTGGTGAAAGCCAAGTGGACCTTGCGGACACATTCATGGCTCGACTCGATGACGTGGCCGAGGACACTGTGGAGAGCCTCCCACCGCCGCCTACCGAGAGTAGTGAGGAGGTGGAGGAGAACACTGTTGAGCCTCGGCCAATGGCATCTGACCAAGGCCTGGACGCCTCCTTGAGTTAGTTACAGAAAGCTGACCCCAGTCTTGCAGAATGCCACGAAGTAGCCATCTCTAAGGAGAAAATTGTAGATGCAGCAACTGGGTACTACTACAATGATCGGATTTTGATGAGAAAATGGAGACCACAGAGTGCTCCCTTGTCAAATGAGTGGGAGGTAGTCCACCAGGTTATGTTGCCGACCTGCTATAGAGAGAGAGTTTTGTCAGCTACTCATGATGATCCTATGGGGGGACATCAAGGTATTAATATTACTTATCACAAAATCTTAAAATATTTTTTCTGGCCCAAGCTGAAAAGCGATGTGGCAAAATTTTGTAATGCATGTATTGCTTGTCAACTTGTTGGGAAACCAAACCAGACACCACCTAAAGCTCCTCTATGGTCTATTGTCGTGCCGGAGGAACCATTTTCTCATGTGGTAATGGACTGTGTTGGTCCATTACCTAGAACTAAGTCTGGTAATATTTACCTAATCACGATGATGTGTATCACGACCCGTTACCCAGAGGCTTTTGCTGTAAGGAACATCCGAGCAAAGACTGTTGTTGCTCGTATGTTGCAATTTTTTCCACTTTTGGACTGCCTCGGGTCGTGCAATCTGACAATGGTACTAACGTTAAGTCTGATATTTTTTAACAATTCTGTAAGGACCATGGAATAACTCATAAGGTTTCCAGCCCATACCATCCACAGAGTCAGGGGGTAATTGAGCGGTTCCCTCTAACTCAGAAGCAGATGTTGAAGACATCGTGCGAGAGTTCCCACACCTTCTGGGATGAGAACTTGCCGTATGTTTTGTTTGCTGCTAGGGAGGGGTTACAAAGTTCACTGGGTTGTTCTCCTTTTGAGTTAGTCTTTGGCCATAAAGTTCGTGGACCCTTGCAAATGTTACAGGAGAATCTGTTAGGGAACGTAATGTTAACCGAAGGTTCGGCTTTCTTTGCGCAACACCACCAGAGATTCAAGGACTGCAAGGGTGCTGCACTAAAGTATCTTGGGAAGGCCCAAGAAAATATGAAAGAACGAAATGACGCTAAGGCTAAGTTGCGGGTATTTCAGCCTGGTGACCCTGTCCTGGTATTAAAGCCTCGACTAGGGAACACTATGTCCCACAAGTACGAAGGCCCCTACATTGTGACAGAAAAGACTGGGGACCTCACGTACAAAGTGAGGCACTCTGACAAGCGTAACCAGGTAGTGCTCGTACACTTGAATCGGCTGAAGAAGTTCGAGGGCCCCAGGCCCATTGCACTAACCAGTAACCATTTTCAGTGAGGGAGGGGATGATTGTTCTGGGGACCCAATTAATCTCATTCTCAATAATTCTAGTTCTGTGAATGCTGTGGAGGAGGGACTGTCCCATTTGCAGATGGCCCAATGTGAAGAGGTGCAGTCGTTGCTTGACGAATTCTCCAGTCTGTTCGGGGAGGTCCCAACCCAGACTGATGCCATTTACCATGATGTCAAGTTGACGGACTACACCCCCATTCGCCTTCAACCCTATTGGATGAGTCCGGAAAAGAAGGCCATCATATGGAAAGAGGTCGACTTCCTGCTCCAGCACGGCCTCATCCGGCCGAGCAGGGCTCTTGGTGCTCACCCTGCCTTTTGGTCCCCAAACCAGACGGCTCCTGATGATTATGCACCGACTATCGGCAGCTCAACAAGGTGACCATTGTGGATGCCTATCCGCTGCCCCTCCTCGAAGAATGCATCGACGAGATTGGAAACGCCAAGTACGTCTTGAAATTCGACCTCTCGAGGGGTTACTATCAGATCCCGCTCACTGAACGTGCTAAACAACTAACTGCGTTCATAACACCCAATGGTGTCTTTGAGTATCAAGTGTTACCGTTCGGCTTGCGTAATGCCCCTGCCACGTTCCAGAGGCTAATGAACGCTCTGCTCGCTAATGTGCCAAATTGTCGGGCGTATTTAGATGACATTGTGCTCTTTGATAGTGATTGGGCTGACCACATAGCTAGGTTATGCCAGTTGTTCACAGTTTTGAAAAACACAAATTTAACCTTAAATGCAAAAAAAGTGTCATTTTGGCCAAGGCACAGTGACGTACCTCAGTTATGAAGTGGGCCAAGGAAAAGTGTTAACTCGGCAAGATAAAATCAGTGCCATTCTGGAGTATCCCGTGCTAAAGTCTAAAAAAGGACATTCAAAGGTTTATCGGTATGTGTGCATACTATCGACGCTTTTGTCAGAACTTTTCCAGTGTACCCACTCCTCTCACAGACTTGTTGCGGAAGGCCATTAAATTTAAGTGGTCATCAGACTGTGCAGAGGTGTTTAAAAATTTGAAACTGATCTTAGCTTCCGCCCCAGTGCTCGCTAGTCCAAGTTTCGACCGACCATTTAAAATTCATGTTGACACGTCTGACTCGGGTGCTGGTGCAGTGTTGTTGCAAACTGGGGATGATCAAATGGAACACCCAGTATATTATTACTCTGTGCAATTTGACAAGGCGCAATGCAATTATTCAGTGGTAGAAAAAAGAGGCGTTGGCACTAGTGTTAACATGTAAAAAGTTTGAAGTCTACCTCACAGGTAATATAGTGGAAGTGTACATGGACCATAACCCACTAGTATTCAGGAATCAGATGAAGGAAAAAAATAAACGCATCCTCAGGTGGGCTACAGGACTTCAATCTTTCCATTATCCACCTACCGGGTCGGCTCAACGTGATAGCCGACACTCTGTCCCAGTTACCTGAGTAACATTCATCTGAGCCACAGGAAGCCATATACCAACTGTCATGCTTTAGTTATTTTTTTTAGATTCTCCCGTGACATTAAATATTCCGTGTCAAATTTATTTACTTCTTCTTTTTTCTTGTATGTGTTTTTTTCATTCAGAGAATTCCTTTGTACTTTTTCTTGCAGAGAAATTGTTGTTTTTGATCGATTTTCTTTTATGGCATAGATTTTTATTTTTATTCTCTGTATACTCTTATAAAAAAATATGACAACTATTGTAGTAGCCACATTATTTTTTTTCTCTGAAGGGGGGAGGAGTGTTACGACCCTGGGTTCTTCAGTGGAAACCAGAGGTCATATTAAGCTCTAAATAAGTTACCTTACGTTCTTTGTGCCCTTGTCGATGTGCATTCCTATCTTCCTTGCCAGACGTAAGACGAATCTTGTTTCTCACAGAGCATTCAGACTCTTGAGCTTGTTGTGGATTAAGTATAACATTGTAGTAATTATTAACTATCCTTAGAACGAGTAAAGTAAACAATATTGTACATCGGTGAAGATTTGTATGTGTATGAGCTGCACAGTCAATTAGGCTCTTCCCGGCACCACAACAACTCGGGAGCCATGGAGTGGACGCTGGATGCATTCTTCTCTGGCTGGCATTCGTGGTGTAAACATTTAGACTGTGTGGCTCTGCATCTCTCTCCCCTTCCTCCTGCTTCTCCTTACCTTATTCTGTGTCTAGTTTACCAAGATAAGTAATGTGCTGTATTCTCGTTTCTGGCATAAGTGTGTATTAATGTGTATAGTATTAAAGTGTATTAATTAATTAGGGTATCACTAGTGTTTATATTGCTAAGTTACTCTAAGGGGCTCCTCTGTGGTGCCTCCTTGCCATGGTGAGGGGCTCACGTACACCTCCCTGGGACCGGTGTGGGTTGCCTGAGCCCCCTCTCCTGCCCCCTCTTTGGGTGGTGTACGTGCTGAAGGGCACCATGTAGGGGCCTTGTGAGCCATCGGACCACCCGCTGGAGGGGTCGCCTGTGAGAGGCCGCCCTGAGTGGATGGTTGGGTGTCCAGGCTGGGGCGATAGGGGGACTGGGGTCTTAGCACCAGTGTGGGAGAATGAACGAAGTAGTAGGACTCCCCTGTTGAAAAGGGGGAGCACTGCTGGGAACGACACACCCTTCCTGCCCTGGCCTGCGCTCGGCCTCCCTGGCTGCCCTGGTAGGTGGTATCCCTTGGTTCCAGGTCCCATCCCTTATGTTTGGTTTGCTGTATGAATGACGACTTGACTTCTCTTACCCAGGCTCATGGGGTGGGCGATCAGGCCCTGAGTCGGACCGTCCTGAAAGACCGGGATCTGTAGCCCCCGCTACATGACCCGGTTTAGGCCCAGACCGGACTCTTCCTCCCTGCTCCCCTCCCTCCTCTGTGGTTGCGTCGAGCCCCAAGCCTGCTGTGGTGACCGTCTCGTCCCCTTGCACGGCTCCATCTCTTCTTGTGACTACTGCACCTTTCAAACCGTCTCTCTCTAAGCGTTCTCATTGCTGTCCCCGCCACAGCCGCTCTCGTATGCTCCCTTCCCATCCTACTTCGTTCCATGCTTTCTTTGGTCCTGCTACGTGGACTAAGTACTTTGACCTTCAACCTTTGGCTTCAACTCCTCCTGACGATTTTTCCCTTCATAGGAATCTTGTCGATTCCGTGGATGCCTCTGTCACCTTCAACCCCACTCGTTTTGGTACCCGTGTCGTTGCTGCTCCTTCTCAGGATGCAGCCACCCGCTTGGCCGCCTTATCCTGCCTTGGCGAGACCCCTGTTCGGGTCTCGAAGAACGCTCGGTTGAATGCCAGTGTTGGCACTGTTCTCCTGCACCATGTTGCGACCAGTGTTAGGGATCTCAAGGACTGCCACGAGGATTTCAAGCATATCCTCGAGGCCCAGGGTCATTCTGTCCTCCAGGTGGATACATTTACTCGTCCCCCTCGTGGTCATCGCCGTCTGCCCCTTCGGGTTGTGAAGGATACCTTTGATGGTAGGACCCTTCCGCCCTCTGTCATTCTTGCTGGTGAAAGATGCTCCGTTCAGGAATATATTCCATCACCGCGGCTCTGCTGTAAGTGCTGGAGGTTTGGGCATGGTACCCTCAAATGCTCTAGTCCTGTCTCTCTCTGTCCCCTGTGTGGAAGCGAGGGTCACTCTAAGTTGGAGTGCACTTCTCCCCAGGCCTGCTGCCTCAATTGCGGTGAGGCCCACCCTACCTTCTCCCGTGCGTGTATTCGTTACAAACTTGAGGCGGCTGTCCTCAGCTTGAAGCACCGAGACCGTTTGTCTTTTCCTGAGGCTCGGCGCCAAGTTCATCGTCTCCCCTCTTTCGCTGGTGTCTCCTATGCTTGCGTGGTGCGCTCTTCCTCTCCTCGTCCTTCCCGCCTTCCTCAGTCTCACAACCGTTTCCGAGCCTTAGACCCAGACACGCCCACCACCACCTTCCCTGTTTCCCTCTGTTCTGTTCCGAAGGGTCCCCCTCCTGGTTATCTGTCTGTCACGTCTCCTGTGTCTTTTTTCCCTCTCCCTCTAGTCCTCCTTCCCGTCATTCTCCTCTGTCTCTTGGCTCTCCACGCCGCCTGACTGTGAGGGCCGACGTCCATCACTCTCTTGATGGTTGTGTTGTTCACTCTCGCTCTTCTTCTTCTATCAAGACGCTGGAGTCTGTTGCCCAGTACATTGCTGCTGGGACGCCTATATCTTTGAGTCAGAAGTGGAAACCTGGCTCCTCTCCTTCCTCCTCCCCTGCCGGTAAGAAGACTTCGCTTTCTTCTTCACCCCCTATCTCTGATTCTCTCGTTCCTTCCCCCTCCCGCTTCGGTGGTGGAGCCCCCAGTTCCTACTGTAGGGGTTTCTTTAGCCCCCAGTTCTATCTCGGTTACTGCCCTGGCTGAGGTGCGCTCCCCTCTTTCTGCCCTTCCTCCTCCTCCAGACCCTGCTCGTCCACCTCTGGTCTGTCCTCCCGCTTCTTTCCCTCCTTCTTTACTCAGTTTACCTATGCCCCCTAACCCTGACTTCGCTGACCCTGCTCCTGACTCTGTGCTTTTTTAGCGTGCTGTGTTCCTTCTTCACCTTTGTTTCTTCTTTGCTCTCTGTTACTCTCCTCTCTCTCTTTGTTGATGTCTTTTCTTCAATGGAACATCCGTGGATTTTACGCCAATTTCCTTGACCACCAACTTCTCATTTCACAGTTTTCGCCCCTTTGTGTCTGTCTCCAGGAGCCGATGCTTGGTGCTCGTCCTGGTCGCTTCCGTGGCTATTCTTTTCTCTCACCCCCCCCCCCGCAACGCGGGGTCCATAATTCTTCTGCTCTCTTGATTCGCTCCGTTCGCTCCACTGTTCTCCACCCGTCTTTGTGCATAGATGGTACACTGGTTTGTTCCATTTATCTCCCCCCCTGTTCCCACTTTCTCTTCCCGATCAAACACCTCCTAGACTCCTTGCCGTGCCTGTGCTCCTGCTGGGTGATTTCAATGTCGTCATGCCCTTTGGGGTGATGTGCTGACAAACACCCGGGGTCGTCTCCTTGAATCTTTCATCCTCTCTTCTTCCCTGTCCCTTCTTAATTC
>WNGS01009733.1:0-12775 GCA_020271785.1 Procambarus virginalis | reverse complement strand
TTGTATAGCTGAGATAGTCTTGGTAGTAAGGTTGATGTAAAGTCATTCCGGTTACTGACTTTAATAATAATAAACGATTACATGACTATGCTCCCAAGCTTGGCAGGCGTCCTGTGCTTGTTTACCTTCTCCCTGGCGTCCAGCCGCCGCACATAGAAAACGGATGGTACCATTTTCTGTGAACATGACATCCCTCCTTTTCTTTAAAAAGAATGAATACAGGATGTCTACCATGCTTGTAGCACAAAGCAAAGTTATTGACACAAAGTAAGTTATTAACATATCAAGAGATATTGCATACATTTAACATTAATTAAACACACAAAGAATTTAAACAATCTTTACCACAAAGGATTTCAATGTTAAAATACATATGCAATGTTAAACAAACATGAAAGAAACTGTAATACAAAGTTACAAAATATTGAATGAGAGATCTGCATTATTCAAACAATATTAAATTAGTTCAGCATAACAAGTAAATACTTTGCATTACATAGGAACACAATTAATCATCATATCGTGTAGGGCGTTTAACATGTCGTTTTGGACGAGAGTCCTTAAATACAAAAACATCCCTCGATGAATTGTTTATCGAGTTATAACTCATTTTTTCTTTTCTTTTGCACGACTTTGCACTTCATCATTTTCTACACTAGTTGGAATCACTTTGAAATAAGCCATATTACGTGTTATACTATGATCTCTATTACTCGCTGTTACCATAGTTCCTTTTACACTAATCACTTTATATGGTTTTGTATCATACGGCATATCTAGCTTTCCCTCTTTTTCTTTTTAACGAGAACAGTATCTCCAACCTTTATGAATTGTTCCTTTGCACGTTGATCATGAGCAATTTTCATTTTGCCCTTGGCTAGTGCATCCTTCTGAGCGAGACGTTTATCCGTTACCTTGGCTGGCATGACAGGTAGTGCGATCTCATAGGACGTCCAAATAAAAGTTCGCCAGGCGACTTGCCCAGTGTTCCATGCGGTGTTGCACGGTAGTTCCTGAGAAAAGCATACATAGCTTGTTTCCAGGATCGTCCTTCGGCATGAGCACAGCGTACAGCTTTCATGAGAGGTTGCATGAATCTCTCGACTTCTCCATTTGCTTGAGGATGTAGTGGCATCACACGGCGGTGTTTGAATCCAATATGCTCAGCAAAGTTGACAAAGTCTTGTCCATTAAATGGCGGTCCATTGTCCGTCTTGACAACTTCAGGAATGCCAAAGTTTGAAAAGATCTTGTCGAGTTTCGGGATGACAGCCTTTGCAGATGTGGAAGTGATGATTTCTACTTCTGGATAACGTGAGTGATCATCAATGACTACCATCAAGTACTCTCCAGTTGGTAGCGGTCCACAGAAATCCATCGATACTTCCATCCATGGTGCAGCAGGTAGTGGTGAAGGTTGTAGAGGTGTTGGTCTTGAAGTATCCACTGCAGCTTGGCAAGGGACACAGGCATCATGCATGTCCTTAGCTTGACGATCAATGCCAGGAAACCACACCTTTTCTCGTAGCAGCTGTTTGGTCCTTACAAGACCTTGGTGTCCTTGATGTGCAAGCTTCAGAGCACGTTGCTGGAGAACAGCTGGAATGACGATACGAGTACCTCGCAGCACGGTGTCGCGTTGTTGCGTAACACTTAATTCTGTCTGGATGCGTTCAAGTGCTTTGAATGCATCTTGGTCAACTCCTGAGGGTGGGATGCGTGGAAACTTTTTCTTAGTCAATGCATCCACTGTTGCTTGCAGAGTTGGGTCCTCTAGGGTTGCAGTACGTATTTCATCAAGAGTGAGAGCCTTAGGGACTGCATCACAGGTTACAGAGTGTACATATTCCTCGGCAACTTGCTGATGCTTGGTGATGGTGAAACTGTTGGCAGGATGTCGACTGATGTAATCAGCGGGATTGCCTGCACCTGGCTTGTATTTCACCGTAAAGTTGTATGGTTGCAGACGAAGAGCCCATCTCTCAATGCGAGCTGGTGGTTTGGACTTTGGATTATTGAAGATGGTCTCCAACGGTTTGTGGTCAGTGACTATCGTGGTAAAGGGTGCACCAAGCAGATACACATTGAAGTGTTCACAGCCCATACAAGAGCAAGAGCTTCCTTCTCTGTCTGACTGTATCGTTGCTCAACATCTGTGAGAGAACGGCTGGCGTAGGCAATTACTACTCTTGAATCTGGTTGACCAGGTTTGTGTTGGGCTAACACAGCACCTAAACCAACAGGACTAGCATCCACCGTTAACTCAGTGTCCATTGATGGATCAAAGTATGCAGCAGTCGCATTTTCTACTAGTGCATCTTTCACAGCATCAAATGCATTTTGCTCGACATCGCTCCAGTACCATGATGCATTTTTCTTCAGGAGCTCACGTAGAGGCTTCGTAATGGTAGCAAAATCTGGAATGAAGCGAGAACAGTAGTTTGCCATTCCCAGAAAACTATGTACTTCAGTGGATGTTGAAGGAGGTGCAGCATTCTTGATATCTGCAACTTTCTTAGGATCTGGAGACAGACCTTTGTCACTAAGTACATGTCCAAAGAATTCAATTTTATGTTGATTGAACTCACACTTTGCTCGGCTTAGCGTCAAATTCTTTTCTCGTAAGCGTTGCAATGTTGCACGAAGAGCTTTGTCGTGTTCAGCTTGGGTACGGCCATAAACAATGATGTCATCAGACATGTTGTCAGCATTAGGTATATCTTGCAATACCTGGCTGATGATGTGCTGGAATACTTCAGCAGCACTGTTAATACCAAAACTCAGGCGCTTGTACCTATACAGACCTCGATGTGTCGTAAACGTTGTGATGAATCGACTCTCATCATCAAGTTCAAGCTGATGATAGCCCTTGTTTAAATCTAACTTGCTGAATACAGTTGCACCATTCAAGCGGTATATCATATCATCTACAGTGGGTGTAGGATGGCGTTCACGCATTATTGCCTTGTTGGGAACACGCATGTCTACACAAATGCGTATCTCATCTGGATTCTTCGGCTTTGGTGGAGTGACAATTGGGCTTACCCATGGTGTTGGGCCTGTTACCGGTTCAATGATATCTAGTTCTATCAGCCTATCCAGTTCGGCATCGACTTTCTTGCGAGTATGGAATGGTTGTCGGCGATGTGGTTGGGCAACTGGAATTACATCTGGGTTGATATGCAGATGTACCTTGCTATCAGTATAACAACCTATGGATTTAAACCGATCAGAAAATTCAGCAACAATAGCATCAACATTGTTTGCAGATTCCACTGCTACAGCATTAGAAAGCTGAAGTAGCCCCAATTTGGTTGAAGTCTTGTAACTGAGTAAAGACTCCTTTGCATTCCTAACAACATGGAATGTAGTAATGAGCATTGCATTCTTTGACTTAATCTCTGCAGTGAAAGTTCCAATCACTGGTAAGGCTACCTTTGAAGCATAGGCAGTGGCTTTGCCATTATAGTTTTCAAGCTTTGGGAACTGTTTTTTAAATTTTTCATAGTGGCACTCAGCAATGGTGTCAATGTTTGATCCAGTGTCAATGAGAATTTTGAGACAAATGCCAGCAATGTATACTATAGTCTCTGGGTTGTTTGGAAGATCATTCCATTTTGTGATTGATTGTACTCCATAAATATAATCACATTCACTGTCATCTGAGACTGGTTGTAATGAAATGTTGTCTTGTATATTATTAACATTCTTGATTTGAGGTGCAATATTGTGTTTGCCACCTCGACTCCTATGACTTGATCCTCGTACATTGCTTTTATTTATTGATTGTGGTTTCTTTAGTGCGGAACGACACATAGCACCAAAATGACCTAGTTTTCTACACTCATAGCACTTCTTACCTTGTGCAGGACAAACATTATCTTGGTGTGGGTAGTCTCCTCCACAATTGTAACATTTATTATTGACAACCTCTGATGTGAGTCGTTGTGACTGCTTGAGTCTTGTTCCATGACTCCAGTTGTGATGTGGTTCTCGGCTCAATTTAATGTTAGGTTTGGCATGATATCTTCTATGATCATGGTGTACTCCCTGAACCTTACATACTTCATGACTGTTAGTAACAGTGGCAGAACCGTTGTTGGCACTGCACTCCATGGCACGAGCATCACGTGCAGCATCTTCCATTCGACGAGCCATATCCAGTATCTTGTTAAGAGAACTTTCATCATCAACAAGTTCTAGAGCTCTTCGACGAAGACGTGTAGATGTGCATGTTTCAATTATTTGCTGTTTGATTTCTTTGTCAACATCAGCAAACTCACAGTGGGCTGCTAAACCCTGCAGACGTGTATGGTATTGATCAACAGTTTCATTAGAGAGTTGTTTTGCTCTCCTGAAATGCATAATTTCCATAGCAGTATTTTGCCTTGGTTTGAAATGCTCAGTTAATTTGGCCTTGGCAGTGTCATAATCTTTGGCACCACCAGTATCTTTCAGTGTATCAAAGATATCACAAACTCTATCACCTGCATAATGAAGCAGAAAGGCACGCTTTCTTTCAGCACTTTTGATGTCAGAAACTATCAACAAATTTTCAAACCTTTTAAGCCATTTGACCCACCTCTGTGACAGGTTTGTCTGGTCACAGTCAGGATCAAATGCAGGAAACTGAGGTATATTTGCCATTTTTACTGAATAAATGTAAACTTATCACTTAAAATGTTCCTCAGAATATATAACACTTACTGCACTGTATATGTTATTCAAGAATTCACTGTAATTACTTTAATTTTGCAAAGCACACAAGCATTTTAATGCAAAAGTTCACAACAGTGCACAACACAGCAGCAACTGACTTCTTACCTAGCCCTTGTGTACATGTGTTGTTCCTACTCACAGCAACACAGCAGTTGTTAGCAGTTGGTACAGCAATTGGCAGCAGTAGGCAGCAGTAGGTTCACAGCGTGAAGAATTTTGTAGCACGGAGCGTCGTTTCGTAACCAAAACATCGGGTTTTGTACACTGCATCAAAGCGTTGTTTCGTACACAGCGTCGGCAGATTCCTCTCACAGCAACACTCAGCACAGCTTGTGTAGCACACAGCATTGGCCAGCACACAGCAACGGCCAGCACACAGCAACGATCAGCACACAGCAACAGTCAGCACACAGCATGGGGTTGCATACAGCATCGGGTATGGTGCTCACAGACAGCTTCTCCTTCCTCTGGGCGAGACAGCATGCTCCTTCCTTGTGTTTTGTTGAACAAAATACCTGCGTTCCCAGTTCATCCTCGTCGCCATGTGGTGTCTGTGTATAGCTGAGATAGTCTTGGTAGTAAGGTTGATGTAAAGTCATTCCTGGTTACTGACTTTAATAATAATAAACGATTACATGACTATGGCTCCCAAGCTTGGCAGGCGTCCTGTGCTTTGTTTACCTTCTTCCTGGCGTCCAGCCGCCGCACATAGAAAACGGATGGTACCATTTTCTGTGAACATGACAAACACCAGTTGCAACATGGTGTGGGAGGAGAACAGTGCCAACACTGGCATTTAACCGAGCGTTCTTGGAGACCTAAACAGGGGTCTCGCCACTGCAGGACAAAGCAGCTAAGCGAGGAGCTGCATCCTGAGAAGGAGCAGCGACGACATGCGTACCGTAACTGGTGGAGTTAAAAGTAACAGAGGCATCTACTGAATCAACAAGGTGTTTATGGAGGGAGAAATCGTCAGGAGGAGTAGAATCCAGATGGTGGAGATTAAAGTATTTAGCCCACGTAGCGGGACCAAACTAGGCGTTGTAAGTACTATTACGGGAAGGGATCGTGCGAGTGCGGCCGAGGCGGGAACTGCGTTGAGAACCCCCGGAGGTCACGGGGGTAAAAGGTGCAGTAGTCACAATGAGAAACGAAGCTGTGCCAGGGGACGAGGTGGTCACCACTGGGGGTTGGGGACTCTACCCTACCGCAGAGGAGGGAGGGGAGCTGAGGGGAGTAGTCAGGTCGTCGGGGCCCAATGCAGCAGGGGCTACAGGGCCTATTCTTCCAACACAGTCCGACTCAGGGGCTTGGTCGCCTTCCCCACGAGCCTGAGAAAGTACAAGGGAAACATTATCAGGCTTGAAAACGAGGGAAAAACTTTCATTCACGAATGTGCCCCCACACCCACCATGGAGCCACAATTAGAGGCAGGACACCCAACAAGAAGCTATCGCCGATCTTACCGGGGCCCCCAGGGATGCGTCGTAAGTATACGCCCCACAAACGCCACCTTAAGAACCGTGAGTCCGTCGAGAGCGGGTTCAGTGACGAAAGGAAGATTGACAATAAAAGGGTCCCATCGCTCGAGACGTTGGGTACTACAGTTCTACGGGTGCAAGAGTATGCCTCCTCAAATACCCGGGCTTCAAAAGAAAAGAAGGTCAAAAGAATAATCAAAACAGGCAAAAGATCGGCAGGAAATGACAATTTGATAGGAGAAGAGGGGGGGGGGGGAGAAAAATGAAACACGAGGAAAAGGAAAAGGGGTCTGGCAAAATTGGTAAAGGCAGCAGCAGGAGCATAAGGCTGCAAAAGGACAGATGGCTGACCCATGGAGCATCACACTCCAGCAGCTGCCCACCAAGCCCCCTCACGGCGACAACGAGCCAGACAGTGAAGGGGAGGAGATCAGTGATCTATCTCTAGGCTGACATTTTCAGGAAGCCACTATAAGCATTACTGTTTTATATTTTTATTGGGGGCCTTTATGATCTCCATTACTTGGATACATCTTATTTCTAACTGCTGACCCTACACCATAATAATACTAGATTCCCCATAGCAGCCAACTTTTATAACAAGTGGTTGGCCTGACCGGGATGAACTGTAATTGTAAAAAATTAGATTTTTGAGTGCCAAAACTAAAAATTCTTGTTTTCCGCAGAACGGTTGTGTGTTAGCCTGGGGCTCAGCTCATCTAGCAAAGGATATATCTGGCACTGACTGGACACCCAGCTGGATCCCTTCACAATTGAGGTAAGTGTGGCCTTGTGTTAGGGGCCGTGCAAATTTTTTGGTTTTTCCAATTTTTAGTTTTTAATTTTTTCTTTTGCTAGGAGCTAAATTTATTAGTGATGGCGTCTAAAATGCAGGAACTGGCAAAGGATCCTTCAGTGGTAGAGATTAAGAAGCTCACCAAATCAAATTTAGTATTGTTAGGCAAGGAATTTGGTCTCGAGTTAAACCACACTGATAAAAAGTGGACCTTGGTGAATGAAATTTTACGGCAATGTATAGACCAAGAACTATTGCCAAGTGATACAATTTTATGCGAGCCCAGTTCAGGGGAAATTGTAGCTAGTAGAATTATAGAGTTAGAATTAACACCAGCCACGTTAAGACTGGCAGAGCAAGAGGCTAGAGTAGTAGAACAAAATGCTAAAGTTGAAGAGCAAAGGCTCAAAAATGAGGCGGCAAGAATGGTACCACCACCTACTGGGGACTCAAACCCCAGGCATTCTGATAAAAAGCATAACTTACCTCCATAACCTTAGCATAACATAACTTACTGTCTGAAACATGTTCCTTTGAGGAAAGCCAGAAAGAGATCCAACGTAGAAAGAGAACGCAGACGACACTATAAACGCAGGAAAAGAATAACGGAACTGCTAATGCAGACACGAATTTCCCGTCAAAGAAGGAATAATTTAAATAGGGAGATTGAAGAAATCGAGCGGAAATTGAAACACTCATATGAAACTGAAGAAAGGCAGTTAGAACAGAAAGCAATTCAGGAAATAAAGAAAAATCCAAAATACTTCTTCACATATGCGAAATCAAAAGCAAAAACTACTGCCAGTATTGGACCTATTCGTACAAGTGAAGGTTCATACACGGAGGATGACAAAGAAATTAGTGAAATCCTAAAAAAGCAGTATGAGGACATGTTTAGCACTCCAATAAACAACATGAAAGTAGAAGATCCAGACAATTTTTTTATGCGGGATATCCAAACCCCTGTAAATATAACTGATATCAACACGAGCGCACTAAATTTTGAAAGAGAAATTGAAAACATGCCCATGCACTCGGCCCCAGGTCCAGACTCATGGAATTCAATATTTATAAAGAAATGCAAAGTGCCGGTAGCACAGGCACTCAGTATAGTGTGGAGGAAGAGCTTGGACACGGGGGAGATACCAGATGCACTTAAAGTAGCAGACATAGCCCCTCTACACAAGGGAGGGAGCAAAGCATTGGCAAAGAATTATAGACCAGTTGCACTAACATCGCACATAATAAAAGTATTTGAGAGAGTGATTAGGAGTCAGGTCACCAATTTCATGGAGACCAATGACCTTCACAACCCAGGCCAACATGGATTTCGAGCGGGAAGATCGTGCCTCTCACAGCTACTTGAGCACTACGATAAAGTCACTGAGGCATTAGAAGAAAAACAGAATGCTGATGTGATATACACGGACTTCGCAAAGGCTTTCGATAAATGTGACCATGGCGTGATAGCACACAAAATGAAGTCAATGGGAATAACCGGTAAAGTAGGACGCTGGATACTCAGTTTTCTGTCAAACAGGACTCAGCGAGTAACGGTCAACCATATAAAATCTAGTCCAAGTGCAGTTAAAAGCTCTGTACCTCAGGGTACAGTCCTTGCACCGCTGCTTTTCCTTATTCTCATATCAGATATAGACAAAAATACAAGTCACAGCTTCGTATCATCCTTTGCAGATGACACAAAAATCAGTATGAAAATTACCTCGGCTGAAGACATTGAAAAACTTCAAGCTGATATTAATAAAGTTTTCGACTGGGCATCAGAAAATAATATGATGTTTAACAGTGATAAATTCCAGGTACTCAGGTACGGTAAAAATGAGGACCTTAAACATAATACAGGGTACAAAACACAATCAAATGTGCCCATAGTAGGAAAACAGCATGTAAAGGATTTGGGAATAATGATGTCTGACGACCTAACGTTTAGGGAGCATAACCAAGCAAATATTGCGACAGCCAGAAAAATGATAGGATGGATTACGAGAACTTTCAAATCCAGGGATCCCATCACAATGGTTGTACTCTTCAAGTCACTTGTGCTGTCCCGTCTTGAGTACTGTTCAGTACTCACTTCCCCCTTCAGAGCAGGAGAGATTGCTGAAATAGAGGGAATACAGAGAACATATACAGCACGTATAGACGCGATAAAGCACCTAAATTATTGGGATCGTCTCAAAGCTCTCCAAATGTACTCACTAGAAAGAAGACGAGAGAGATATCAAATAATATACACCTGGAAGATACTGGAGGGCCAGGTCCCAAATCTACACAGTAAAATAACAACGTACTGGAGTGAACGATATGGAAGAAAATGCAGAATAGAACCAGTGAAGAGCAGAGGTGCCATAGGCACAATCAGAGAACACTGTATAAACATCAGAGGTCCGCGGTTGTTCAACGTCCTCCCAGCAAGCATAAGAAATATTGCCGGAACAACCGTGGACATCTTCAAGAGGAAACTAGATTTATTCCTCCAAGGAGTTCCGGACCAGCCGGGCTGTGGTGGGTATGTGGGCCTGCGGGCCGCTCCAAGCAACAGCCTAGTGGACCAAACTCTCACAAGTCAAGCCTGGCCTCGGGCCGGGCTTGGGGAGTAGAAGAACTCCCAGAACCCCATCAACCAGGTATCAACCAGGTTACCTGAATTTTCAGAGTCGACCCTGAAAGATTTTCAACCATTTTCAGAGACTAGCCATGTCCAGAACTGGCCAAAGGAAGAGTGGGTGAAAATCTTGCAGGGGTGGCTTAGGGGTAAAGCACAAGATATTTTATAAACATGCCTGACGACGAGTGTTTTGAATATGATAAAGTCAGGGAACAAATTTGAGGGCATATGAAATCATGCCAAGCTTATCGCAACCTTAGGCCTACTCACAACCAACCTCTCACTGAATTTGCTAATGATCATATTAGATTGTTTGAAAAATGGATTCGCTCGGCTAAAGCCGAAACATACGAGGCACTTAAGAATTTAGTTTTAGTGGAACACTTTATAGATAATATGCCAGAGAATGTAGCACATTACATTAGAGGAAGGATAGAGGTAGATTCTAAAATAGTGAATTTGGCCAAGATGGCAGAAAACTACCAGTTGGCGGGCAAAAGGCCCAATAAAAATAATTATACCACACAGAGTAACAAAACTTATACCCACAGCCAGTCCAGACCAGCTCATTCTAACCCTATAACTAATGCACCTTCTGTTTCAGACAAACTAACCCTGTTAAATTGTCTACCCCACAGCACCTAAGAGTGAACCAAAGGGCAATCCTGTTAGTAATGTCTCTTCTCCCCGACGTATCTGTGGTCACTGTAAATGTCCAAACCATTACTAGCCGTTGTAGGCAACTGTACCCAGAAAAAAGACCCAATGCTCTTGTTGTGACACAGGGCGTGAGGCCTTCTGAAGGGTTAGGGAGTAAGACCTCCAACCCGCAGTGGTTGGACCTGCTTACCCCATTCTTATCAAAAGGGAGACTACTTTTGTCTGAGGGTTCTTCCTAGAAGGACGTGGTGATCTTCAGAGACACCGGTGCCATCCAGACTTTAATTTTAGAGAGTGCATTGCAAGGTGCCAACACTCTCGACACTGGGGAGGTGGTACTGGTCGAGGTGTCACTAGTGATACTCGAGCAGTACCCCTCCGTAAGGTTACCCTGGAATCTGATTTCCACACGGGTGTTTGTACAGTCGGAGTCACTTCGTGCCTACCTTTCCCTAATGTTGATGTAAATTGGGTAATGATTTAGCAGGGGATAAGGTAGGGGACTCCAGACTGCCTATTATGTTGCCTACCCCTAAGGTTTCCCTGGATCTACCCGCCGCAGAGGATAATGTTGTGTACCCTGTGTGCGCGGTGACCAGGTGTATGGGACTTAAATGTAAGGGCAGCCCTGTGCTTGCCAAGGTGGTAAATCCCGAGGACACGAGGAACTTTCCGAGTGGTGAAAGCCAAGTGGACCTTGCGGACACATTCATGGCCCGACTCGATGACGTGGCCGAGGACACTGTGGAGAGCCTCCACCGCCGCCTACCGAGAGTAGTGAGGAGGTGGAGGAGAACACTGTTGAGCCTCGGCCAATGGCATCTGACCAAGGCCTGGACGCCTCCTTGAGTGAGTTACAGAAAGCTGACCCCAGTCTTGCAGAATGCCACGAAGTAGCCATCTCTAAGGAGAAAATTGTAGATGCAGCAACTGGGTACTACTACAATGATCGGATTTTGATGAGAAAATGGAGACCACAGAGTGCTCCCTTGTCAAATGAGTGGGAGGTAGTCCACCAGGTTATGTTGCCGACCTGCTATAGAGAGAGAGTTTTGTCAGCTACTCATGATGATCCTATGGGGGGACATCAAGGTATTAATATTACTTATCACAAAATCTTAAATATTTTTTCTGGCCCAAGCTGAAAAGCGATGTGGCAAAATTTTGTAATGCATGTATTGCTTGTCAACTTGTTGGGAAACCAAACCAGACACCACCTAAAGCTCCTCTATGGCCTATTGTCGTGCCGGAGGAACCATTTTCTCATGTGGTAATGGACTGTGTTGGTCCATTACCTAGAACTAAGTCTGGTAATATTTACCTAATCACGATGATGTGTATCACGACCCGTTACCCAGAGGCTTTTGCTGTAAGGAACATCCGAGCAAAGACTGTTGTTGCTCGTATGTTGCAATTTTTTCCACTTTTGGACTGCCTCGGGTCGTGCAATCTGACAATGGTACTAACGTTAAGTCTGATATTTTTTAACAATTCTGTAAGGACCATGGAATAACTCATAAGGTTTCCAGCCCATACCATCCACAGAGTCAGGGGGTAATTGAGCGGTTCCCTCTAACTCAGAAGCAGATGTTGAAGACATCGTGCGAGAGTTCCCACACCTTCTGGGATGAGAACTTGCCGTATGTTTTGTTTGCTGCTAGGGAGGGGTTACAAAGTTCACTGGGTTGTTCTCCTTTTGAGTTAGTCTTTGGCCATAAAGTTCGTGGACCCTTGCAAATGTTACAGGAGAATCTGTTAGGGAACGTAATGTTAACCGAAGGTTCGGCTTTCTTTGCGCAACACCACCAGAGATTCAAGGACTGCAAGGGTGCTGCACTAAAGTATCTTGGGAAGGCCCAAGAAAATATGAAAGAACGAAATGACGCTAAGGCTAAGTTGCGGGTATTTCAGCCTGGTGACCCTGTCCTGGTATTAAAGCCTCGACTAGGGAACACTATGTCCCACAAGTACGAAGGCCCCTACATTGTGACAGAAAAGACTGGGGACCTCACGTACAAAGTGAGGCACTCTGACAAGCGTAACCAGGTAGTGCTCGTACACTTGAATCGGCTGAAGAAGTTCGAGGGCCCAGGCCATTGCACTAACCAGTAACCATTTTCAGTGAGGGAGGGGATGATTGTTCTGGGGACCCAATTAATCTCATTCTCAATAATTCTAGTTCTGTGAATGCTGTGGAGGAGGGACTGTCCCATTTGCAGATGGCCCAATGTGAAGAGGTGCAGTCGTTGCTTGACGAATTCTCCAGTCTGTTCGGGGAGGTCCCAACCCAGACTGATGCCATTTACCATGATGTCAAGTTGACGGACTACCCCCCATTCGCCTTCAACCCTATTGGATGAGTCCGAAAAAGAAGGCCATCATATGGAAGAGGTCGACTTCCTGCTCCAGCACGGCCTCATCCGGCCGAGCAGGGTCTTGGTGCTCACCCTGCCTTTGGTCCCCAAAACCAGACGGCTCCTGATGATTATG